>DWDX01001004.1:0-21176 GCA_018245675.1 Agara michaeli | reverse complement strand
GTACACCGTTACATGGTTACTGCTACAACTTCACTATACACATATTACTAAGCTTCAGCGTAATATTAAGAATCTAGATCAAAGTATAATACATCGTATTTTAAAACAATAGAACGAGTCAAATTGGACCAATAAAATAGAATTTACAATTTCTACATATTTTAGGATTGTCTAAATATGCATTACAATAACATTAAATACCACACCAGAAACGCTAACACAGCAAACCCGGCGAAAACGTTCCAAATACAATTCGTTTCTCCAAGTCTGTCCGAGATAAGGAGTCTGAATATTTTCTGCGGATCTCAAAGAACAGTACAAAGGAGGGAAAAACGAGGATGTAGAGGAAAAGAAATTCTATTATTAAATACTTAATCCGCGGCCGGGACTATCTCCGCAACTGTCAAACGCAACGATGTCGAGTTGACTCGTTAACTGCCCGCTGCCAGTTAACGAGATAACTCGGGATTGTGTCGCATCATGATAAAAGATTATCGCCGGTGCCCGCGCCTATACAAACGTAAGCGGCTCCGTGTAACAGGACAACTATCCGGAGCGAGTTTGTGATATGGGATGGTTTTCATGAAGCTCTTTACACGTTCCAAGTTTACTAAGCGACGATTAATAACTAGAACTCGAACCGGCGCGGAGTGCAGAAAGCAAAAATTTATATGTAATATGTGTTGGAAAATTATATGCAATACAGAACGTTAATAATATTCAAATTTAATATACAATTTAATGAACTACAGTCGATTGTCTATCACAGGGCGACCGCTAGTAATAATAATAATAATACTTATTTGTTACACCCCTCACTCCGCGGCGCCATCTCTGCGAAAAGCATCAGTGTCGAATGATACCGCGCTTGTTTCCACTCAGGGTTGTCGATCGCAACAAATTGGAGATTATTCTCAATAGATGTCATGAACTTGTTGAAATTTTGACTGTTCTATGCCTCGTATTATGAGGAGTTCGCAGTTTTACGAAGCGATTGTGGTTTTTTCCATGTAAATTTTATGAGCAATAATGAGCGGTAAATGAGCTTTTTTAACATAAATCTTACGGGCAGTAAACAGCAGCGCTTTTAATATATCGTATGGATGAAATTTTCGTTTAAAACGTCAGTCTTCTGACTTACATAACTCGGCGTTAGGTGAAACAGACATCGATAATTCGGCATTAAAGATCTAATTGCGCCCTTCAGGCTATAGCGGACCGGGAGAAAAAAGCAAGCGCAAAAAACTCCCAGCACTCTTTTATATAAGATAAAATATAAATAACATCAGCCATGTTGCAGTATGGCTGTAATTAGTACAGGATCAGCTGACCATTTGTGATCGAACCCACAAGCTCGGGCTCAGTCCGGGCCCTAACTACACCGACGAGCTATTCGGACGATTCAAGCGGTTGCACAAACGAGGTGCGGAGTCCTAAAAACACTTTGATTTACCATAGCAACTGCGCGCATCACTGCGATCACGACCGTCCACCAACCCTAGGGCGCGAGCCATTAGCTACGAAGATTGGGGTCAATTGCTGTTTGTCCATTGGTCTCGTTACGAGCGCCATGTTTGAAATAATTTGGGAATGGGACACTGGGCTCTGCTATGTTCGTTTGTTGCTTTTTCATTTTATTTCGGTTGTAAAGGGCGAAACGTGGATTGAACTGGTAATTCTTTAAAAAAAACTGTCTTTGTAAAATGTGGTGATCGCGCAAATGCTTGTTTTGAGTGTGAATCGATCCCGCGACCTTCAGTTAAGCGGCGGGCGTCTCTAACCACTAGCCTAATAAAGCGGTCAAAGTCGGTGCACGCTAGCAAGTTCTGCGAATCGTTATTAATTGAATTATTGTTATCGCAAAAGCTTCCGTCACCGACAAACATATCACCGGGAATGGGGAATTTTCAACCGTATTACACGCTTCCTAATGTACAATGAGCGAGCGAAACAATACCGAAACGGCGTCATTTTTAAGATCACATCACACCACGGGCCGCGTTAGTCACGCTTTATCGCACGTGGTCATATATAGTTCAAGGATAATTACGAGTCGGAGCGCTATGTTTCCCGGAGCAAGTTGATATAGATTTAATTATTATTGCGCGTGTACATAGCTCGACACGTTCTGCGAGCGATGAGCGCGGCCGAGCAGTTGGACTGGCTGTTGATGACGAGTTTTCATCGCTGGAGACTATAGCCGTAAATTCGAATTGTGTTACGTTTTTATGATGACTGGCCTCTCGGTCTAGCGGTTAGAGACGCTAACCGCTGAGACGGCTGTGGGTTCGATTTCCGCCTAAGACGACCATTTGTGCGATGAGCACACGTTTTCAAAAAAGTTAGCGATCCGCATGAAAACTTCGATAACGTAACCCAACGTGTAAAAAAAATGCCAAAAAAGTCGTTATATCGAAATACACTGCGGAAATTATTGACAATAGATCAAAGTGTTGTACTAACGTGCGAAGCCGGGACAGACGGCTAGTTGCTAATATAATTAAAGCAGTATTGTTATTACGTGTAGAACCTTATCGTTTTCATAAGGCGCGTCGACGCTGGCTCGAGTTGTTTAATCATAGAAAAGCTTACAAAACAAACACACACTCGACTCAGTAAGGACAGCTCTTATTACCAGGAATCTGCAACGTACGGGTTCAGAACGCCGCTGGCGTACGAGTTGCGCACTGTGTTGGAGGAATAAGGTTCAAAATCAAAAAAATCGCGCGCCGCAGTGAAATGATACATCTTCATCGGCGCAAATCAAAAACAATTCTTAGTAGAACACAGTAGTGTCAACTGTTTTGTGGATTTGATCACGTTTGCTTTTATAATCTCAATTAATACCTACAACAACTGCTTTCTATATAAATAAATCAAGACGTTTAAATTTCAAATTTAGAATTCTGATAGCAACGGTTATATAACTACCCACAAATGAATCCAATTGACGACATAATGATTTTTTTTTTTTACTACAAACCTTTAATTGACTAACCGGTTTTTGAGATTTTACACTATAATGAACTTTGTTATAAATATAATTGCAAATTTCAAACATTTGCCAAACATAACATTACAAAGCAAATCGTTAGGATACTTTTGCAGTTCGCACGCACCAATGACCCCTTGAAGTAATACATAAAAAACCGGTCGCTTAATGCATTAATAATATACGTTTTTCGCATTTACAAGTCGGGCAGCTGTAGAACGTTTGAAGCAATATTGGCTCCAACTATCGACAGGTAATAATACCGGTTTTCATTGTGAAACTCAATGTGCAAAAATAGCTTCCCTAAACACCGTTACAACGCATTGTTAAGAGCACTTTTGTTATAGAAATCTGAATGAAACACGAATTTCTATACAACATTGTGCGGGGCGGGCCGAGTTCGGCTCGCATCTGGAGTATTTCTTTTATACGAGTCTCTATCGACATTGACAAATCGTAGGGGTGCGTTAACGTTAATCGATTTTAAACTTAATTCTTGTTATTTTAAGACACATTCTAGATATAATCGATTGGATTATTATTCGCGTCGGACGTCCATCGAGTTTCGGGTAATAACAATAATAATGACCGAGCGCATTTACGCAACCGGGGGCCCGTAATTGTTGAACGACGCTGGGAATAAACTGAAAGGCTCATTCTCATTGAAAACACGATGAGATTCGAATTATTTACTTAAGATTTAGTTTAAAGTGAGCTCGATATTGTTACTATTGTTATCGATCGTAACAATTACACTTAAGGGCAACTTTACACCCGGCTATCTGATACTGAACTGTATTGAGCCTTTGCTAATCGGACAGAACGATATTATTAAATAAATTCTTAAATGTATGCTTTTATAGGTAATTTTGCACTCGTACGAGTAACAAACGCGTTTTTCACTTATAATAACGTCTTAAGTGGAAATCTAACTGCCAACCGGTTCGAAAAGGTTCACTAATTGACCACTGCGCCAATAGCCAATGCGCCACGGTTCCACCTGTTGTGGATGTAATTGTTTTGCAGGGACCACTTAAGATCGAGTGTCTCGTACACAGCGGAGCAGCATGCACGACACAAAAAAAGGTTACAGACGCTTCACTGCGAACGCGTAAGAGGCTCGACGGGTCGGGAGGGGATGAAGGGGGATTTCGACTACGAGTGGCGATCGACCGAGATATTCAGGCGGCGAAAGGATTAAAATCTGGAACGCAATTTTAAGGAATCGAACAATGTAAGACCCGTCGAGAGTTTATTTGCCACTTGCAGAAGTCGAGGGTGACGGCGGGGTTGGGTGACGTAAGAATATCTATTTCCATCCACGGTCGATATTAAGCCCGTGGGATGTAGTTAGCACGCGGCGACTCCATGGTCCGAGCGGCGCGTTGAACGATCGGTGTCGGCTGTTGTCGTTAGGTAACAATTAAGCCACGTTTCAATAATAATAATAACCGAGGTCAATTCCACACGCGGCTTTCTGATTGCAAATTGAGTAATGTAATTGCTCTGTTATGGTAACCGGACAGTTGATAAACATATATACAGCTGATACATACGACGTAATACTTACATAATATACATATTTTTATTACACCCAGACACAGAAAAAACGAATGCTTGTCCTGGGTGGGAATCGAACCCGCGACCTCGGGCTATGCAGTCAGGGTCTCTAACGACTCGACCACGAGGCCAGTCGAATGACGTTAAAGTTTTGTCTCTGTCTGTCACAAAAAGGTTATGCTTACTAACATATGTGTTAACAAGGTCTCTTTCTAGGTAGTTTCGGGGCATTATGATGCTTTTTTCATCATCAAATGTGAGTACGTCTTACTTAAATATTTGTGTTATTTTTTATTGTTTTTATTTCCCTTCCCTGTTTTGTATTTTGTGACTTATTGGTACCGGATTGTTTTCTAAAAATGATTTATTTATTTGAGTTCAGCGAAGGTACCGGTTAAAGGCTATTTATTACTAAGCAGGACTTTAAAAAATCCTCTTCGCGTACGACTAGCTCAGCTAAGCATTTCGAGAAACGCAGCCGCAAACATCAGGGGCGGAGATTAATTTCTGCCGACGACTATACTATGGCAATTCGATGCAAGTCGAAAACAATCGCACCGTGAATTCTTATCGGAGTACCTATTACTGGGCGGGCTGTAGAGGTAGAAAACGGATTATTCGGATGGAGATCCATGTGATTGTTACACATGTACAGCTCGTAGGGAGGTCGTGGGGTTCCCGCGCTGGCCAAGGCTAGACGCTACAAGACCTAGATGAGAACATAATGTATACTATAAATAATAATTCCAACACGTGTTCCTGGAACATTACGTCACCGCAGCGAGCAATACGGCGGTCGAATGGAACGAGCTTTAAGAATTCATTGTTATTCGGTTATTAGTTTACTTTTGTTCGCAGGAAACGGGATTCGAGGTCATGTTGCGATGTCAAATGGTCAATGTGGCCCATGGACATAATTACCGACATCGTAACTCAAGAGACCACAGAGTTACAATATCTATATGCTCACAGAGGTGACGTGTTTCCACTACATTCATCAATCTCCTCACAAAAACGCCGGCTTCGGAGGTTTCCAACTCACTGCATCGGAATCTGTTTAACTATAATCCGTGGAAAACTTAAATATTGGTTTGCCATAGAGATATAACGAAGCTCAAAACGTGCCAGGACATAAAAGTAGCGGTGAGACAGAGTGGCGAGGATGCAGGGAAATATTAGATCTTACGTAAAATAGAGAAACATTTAAATTGTATCGAAACCAACATTCCTTTTCTTACGGACCGGTATTAACAGAATACGGGGAACGTAAAACATTGTACGAGAGAAAGGAAGGTAAAAATAAAATTAATACATTTATGCAAGAACAATATAAATAAGATGAATGAGAAAGTTTTCATTAGCAGTTAAAAATAAAATGAATTTTATACTGCAACGGTTAAACCGCGAAGAGATAAATAAAAAAATATATTATTCTCCATGAGAACGTACAAGGTATACCAGATATAAATTTCAAAATACAACCTGTCCGTGGCACCCGGGAGGTGACCGAATTGTTCCTGTTCAAACAACCCTCGCCGGGCTGCGGGCGCTCCGGTCGCAAGTGGACCCCGCGCTTGATTATATTTTAATTAAAAACAAGCAGAACTCCCGCTAAGTGCCGCCGTTATCGAGTTACTTTACGGATACGTACGTTAAGCGTTTATTTGACCTCAAGATGAAACATTCGTCGCGGCGGACTTTGTATGCACCGTCAAATGTACAAACTGATCGAAGTACTCCACCAATCCGCAGTGGGGCAGCGCGGTGGAATATTCCCCAGGGTTCCCACAATCGCAGGAGAGACCCGTGCCCGGCAGTGGGAAGCATATAGGGTTGCAGCCATATCGAAGTTCATTCTCAAATGCTCCAAGAACAGTTCCCTTAACAGGATAAATCCCAGCGATCAGTGTCAGAAAATAATCTTGAACAGATGTTAATAATATCTTGGGACCGCTCGCACACGGCCATCCGACTTCAAGCTCGACAGAGCCTTTACTTCGGCAACCAAACTGTTGATAAACTACATAACCCAGAACCCGCAACTCAGCGGTCAGGTCTAGCGGTAGCAAGACTAGACGAACGCGAGAGTATCGGTACAGCGACGAGCGCGCGACAAACGCGCGACAGTCGCCCGAGCCGTACATTGTACACATGCGTACAGAGCGGTTACGCAGCGAACGCCGATAGGCGCGGCCTTCGCGATAACCCCGATAACGATAACGTCGGCGGGCGGCGGCGATAGCGCGCGTCGCGCTCCGTGCTCAATGGAGCCACTATCCGCACCACGTGCACCTCAGCTGTGGCGGTCGGCGTGATATCACGTCCAGCCCGTACGCGCCCGTACAGTACAGGACGAATAAATCGGTTTTTTCACTTCACCACTTTCACCGCTTTCAGTAGGTCGGATGAAAAAGCGGGCGGTTAAAATCTCCCCAGTCTCCTCTCGTATAGAAAAAATACTACGGTCACTGATACTGCCGCCTATTCGTTTGCTCCTCTCTTCACATAAAGGTCTATTGCGCTGGTCAAGTGCGTATTGGCAGAGTACATACGCTTTAGACAACATAGTAGAGAGCTCAGTGTGTGGATTGGCTAACGATGTTTTCCTTCAAATCTATAGCGAATAATATTTAAAATTAAAAACTCACGTGTCCTCGTAAAGATAGTGGTGTGTGCCACTCGATTATAAAGATATCTAATATCTATGAAGGTACGTAAGTTTAAAAAAAAATATTGAAAACTTTAGACTTTATTATTAATATTAGCCGCACCCGGCAGCCTAAGCATCCGCGTTGAATAGATGGGACGTACAGAATTTCAGTTGAATACCTTTTAATATGTACTAATAATGCTCTCGATGTATGCTCACGAGGAGTCCCCTCCGCACGCCGTAATCCGGACGGGACGGGTGTGCGCGGGCCGCACTGTGACCACGACCGGTGTTAACATTGAGACAGTACGTTTAGGAATATCACTTAATAATAATATGATAATTCGGACAATTCCACACGCGGCTATCTGATTCCAAACGAGGCGATTGAATGCCCGTGTTATGGTAAACGGACGGTGATAAACATACATATATATGGACGAATAAATATTTATATATATATACATAGATGTTATTATTGCTCAGTGAAGCGACTTGAAAAGTGCCGAAACATTTTCAACATAAAAAATCCTCGAATTACTGTCTACTGTTACGAAACGATGAGCTGATGATTGTGACTTTCGAGTATATGGTCGCCAGATGTCTCCACCGGGCTAGATAAATCGATTAGCTAACCATTTAACAATTATATAGCGTTAGTTTTATCAACAGTATAATAACTTAATATCTGTAATAAAATAAAAAACTTAAATTATTTTTATTCAAAACCTACGAAGATTTAATTTAAATATTTAAAAATGTATATGTAGTTAATCGCATCAAAATATTGAATACCGTACTTATGTTTGTATCGATTTCATAAAGTATCAAAGACACCAATAGTAGAACGAAACCAAAATTATTAGTTGCAATCGAATATATATTTCCAAAATCTATCCCGTTTCCATTTCCAGCGCCGTGTCCGTACGAATGTGAAATAAAAACAAACTCCTGCGCAGCCGACATCTGTCCCGCACGTGGGGGCTCAATGGGGCACAATGCGCTGAGAACATGCGGGTCTCAATGGGATAATGAAAAGGGGTCCGTTCGAGGGGCCGTGACGTCAGAGGGGCGAATCGCAACCGAGCCGCGCCGCTACGTGTTGAGAGCAAGCGTACCGAAATATTGCCAACGTTCGGTCGCTCTAACTAATATCACTATGTTCTTCGATCGATATAGTTCAGGACTCCTTAAGGTAAGGGTAGACGTGATGCACCCATAGGTCCATCCCATAACTGCAGACTAGGACGCCACGGCCCAGCAGCTCGTTGACCGACTGAGATTTGTTATAAAGCTATCGCCTGTTTCGATGTACTCCTAAAATGAATCCATAGACACATTACGTTCATCGTTCAACTTCGATTTGATGAAAGGTAAAAGACATTTGATCTCTCTCATTTATTGTCACGAATGAATCTTCCACGGTGACAGGTTCAAAAATTGATTTTTGGTTTATATAGAGCAAGACTGAAAACGCATAGCTCTCAATACGCAAGGACTGAGACCTAGTTAAGTTAATTCCAGACGTTTCTAGAAAATATGAGTGACGTAAATAAAAACGGAGAGACAATCTTGTAAAGCACGCGCCCCCTCGCCGCGGTGGCGGGGTACACGGTGTGACGTCACCATCCATCAAGCTGATTAAAATGCATAGACTCGTACATATTATAATATAATAGAGAAACAATATTAATCTGTACGTGCGAAAGGCTACTCGGCTGTCAGATCGTGAGAGAGTAATATAATAATAATAATAATAATTGGGACCAGTCCACACACTGCTATCTGGTACCAAATTAGGCAATTAAATGCCTGCGTTGTGGTAAGCGGACAGCTGATAAACATGCATGCATATATACAATTAGTATATGTAGATATTATACCCAAACACGATTATATTATTAATACCCCAAACACGGTTATATTAAATCCAAACACAAAACAAACAAATTTGTTCTGAATGGGAATCGTATCCATTACCGAAATAGCAGCGTACGTCCGCTAACCACTACAACAGGTCAGTGGTCAATTGCGTCAGCTCTTGAATGTTATTTGACAGGAAAACGATTCAATGCTCCAATACATCGCACGTAGTCTCGACGTTTGCTATACAGGAATACTAGTTTTATCAAATCATAATAGAACTGGCTAACATAGCCAATAGCATATCTGAGATCGTAAGAAATAGAAGTATCTACTTAAGTATTATGTATTTGTAAAATATACATACCTATTTGTATATTTATTAGCTATCCGGTTTTCCGTTTCTATGTGGGGAAATATCCTTATTATTATTATAGGTTATGTGACAACAGTGCCGTATTGATTTGATGAGTGCGGTGTAGTCAGCAAGTTTCCTGATTTACACTGAGACTAAGTATATTTCATTGCAGTTAACATCAATATATTATCTCTTCGCCCATCAGCCCTACGACCCGCGCCTAACGCGGCCCTCGTCGCGGGCGGACTCGTCGCGGGCGCGCTACGCGTGCTCACTTTGAAAACGGTAATTTCAAAGAGTTTCAACTATTCGCCGCGCGGAGAGGAAAAATGTTGAAATTAACATGAACAATGTGTTAAATTGTTATATTAAAACGTTCGTGTGCGCGCCGTTTTGCCTAACAGATTCGCTGGGATATGAAATTTGAATTTAGAACGCAGCATAGCCAATGTTTGTTACGAAGTTAGTTACAAGTCGTTCTTTTTTTTAAATCAAAATTGTTTATTGTGGAACTAAAAAAAAAGGAAAACAAGCCAGCTTTGAATTATTTGCCTAAGATATTATTTCCAAGTTGCCTATGTAGTTTACCGAACTCTCTTATTATTACAGCACATTTTTGCGGTCCGATCTGTAAAGGTCTGAAGATCTGTAGAAATTAAATATTTCACACTCGGTGCCCTTTGCCGACCCCGTCAGGGACCTGGCGTGATGGTATTATTAATATCATTTTAACGAGTGCGTGAACCAATTTTCCTTTCACAAAAGCTGAGGCTAAAAGCACTTAATTTAAAAATCAATATACACGTTCCCCAATTTGCAAAACGAATCTGCCTTAATGGACGGGCGCGGCGAGCGGTTAGCTTGACCTGACCACTTTCGGTTTTAGCAGTATTAAATATATCACATCTCATCATTTTATGAGTTATGGCCTCTTCTTCTAGTGGCTAGAGAAGATGATTATTGAATTTTGAAATTTTATCAGCTTTATTTGTAGAGGACCATAAAACAGTCCCTTAATTCATTCCTTCCGAGAGGAATACAAGGAAGCTATATTATGCTCGTTACATTTTTGACAATGTACGTGAATATTTATTACGATTGCATGTCCACGCATTGCAGCTTCAACAATATTTTATGAACATTGAATCACTAATAAATGTAATTCATCAGACAAGGGCTTAAAAGCTACTTAATGTACGAAATGCCGAGTCATCGATGTGTCGAGCGTCCAGCCGGCTGAAAGGCTGGCATCCACAACGTTATCGTTACGAAAAATGACGAGTCATTGTTACGTGTTGCTTCCGGTCTGCGTTTATATGCTTAAGTAACCCAAAATTTTAACATTAAACTTATAATGTATAATTAATACAATAACTAACCTGAACTTTTAAAATGTACCGTGAATAAGCATCAAGCTAGACGTTGGCCCGATGCGAGTGTACACCAATGAAAAAGTTATACGATTGTCTATGGTTTTCAATTTGCGCTGTCACTGTACTTGACAGTTACAGATCTTTACAGAATCATTGTCAATGCAACAAGTAGAACACGCTATAGGTACTGGCCGTTAATGCTAAAATGTTTACAATTTCAACTATCGGTTGAGCAACGTAGTCGAGGAAGAACGATGACTAAAACATGGCCTTCATTGGGCGTGTATGTACCTTACAATCAATAAAACAATTTGAAATTCTTTTTTGTGTGTTCATCACGGGTCTAAGTAATACGAAGTATTGGGATCATTAGTACGAAAGCATAATAATAGCCATAATTCTCAACGGGTTATAAAACGTACAAGCATGTCTTAATTTTTTTTAATTACCTTCATTATAATACCATCACGCCAAGTCACTAGAGGCAGGCAGAGAGTACCTTGTTCTACATTCTCACTCTCTACCTCCATACACTTCAGTATCGCAGACTGCAAATTCCCGTCAGTCAATAATATTCTTTTAAAAACTGTACCTACAATAAAGTCGTCAGCATTGGTTTAAACTCGTACCCTTGGTAACAATAATATTGTTATAATGTAATAGGTACCTATACAATCAGAGTGATAGTGAGTGCTGTTAGTGTATTGTACATAATAATTCAGAAGTTGTAAATCTCGGCTATAGAAGTAATGTCACTTTGGTACAATACAAGTATACTAGAATTATCAATATTCATTTGCTAATTGTATAATATTTAATAAAAATCCACTTACCCAATGCAAATACGAACGCCACAGATAAAAAGACACAAGAAAATCACGCCATTACTAAAATGAGTTTATAATTTATAAATAGAAGCCCGCCAAAACCTTGACACTCGCGGAAATAATAAATTTATCTTGCTTTTTAGGTTAAATTACACGCAAATACTTCTATAGACTTATAACGCAATGCTTTTTGATGATTTAACATATTATTGCTAAATGTTTACAGTTTAACAAACATATTTGACGGCGGTTGAAATCACACTGACTGAACCGAACTGGTCGTCGTAATTTGAATGAAATAGAGTGAATGACTGACAGAAATAGTCGAACTGAAGGGAGGAATTTGGATGAAAATAGATCATGCGCTTCAAGCGCTTAAACGCGTATTTTATTTTTCTTAGCTTGTCTATAATTTGTTTACTTTTATGGAACATTGAAGGAAAAAGGTGTGACTATGAAGTCAATAAACATATTGTTTTAGAGAAATGGATATGTAAATTTTTCTGATTTTACATTTAATTTAGAATAAAGGGCAATCAAAATTAACTGCTTAACTATATTATAAAGTCCGTAAGCATACAGTTGTTGACTGCAAATGTTATGAACATATTCATTCATTCCTATATAAATATTTTTATAAACCTTATTGAAGTATGTGAACAGTATAGTAATAATTAGAATAATAGCGTATCCAGCGCTGCTAACGCTTAAAAGTTGAAGAGGCCGTACAAAGAGCGCGTATTGAACGGACCAATAGCAAGCGCAGATTCCTATAGCTGTGGCACAATGGTAGGGGGACAACGTTCTGAAATTATTACGTAATTCTATTAGTTTTTTTTTATGTTTATAAATTTGAAGCCAACCGTTTCTAAGTTTACAATAAATGGCTAATTGGCGATATATATGAATTTGTTAAATGGTGCTGACTAAACCAACTGTAATATTAAGTGGGTACTTTTGCCATTTTGGAATCATATTTTTATTTATGTGTAAATATTACAGATTCAATACTAATGGAGTTACGTTGTACACACCGAATTTTCTATTTCACTTCTAAGTTTGTTTGTAAATACAAATATTGAATTATCATTCATGTGAAATTTATTATTTATTCTATAAGATCTACATTAACTGCTTATACATTTAAGCTTCCTATCCGGAGTTGTAAGGCACGAATATTTGACGACAAAGTTACGTGTGTTTTTAAAATTAAATAAACATCGTGAAGAAACCCGCAAATTTTAAAGATTTTCTTAATATTCTTGTTGTCTGAAATGTATAAAGCCGTACACAGCCAACGTGGTAGACTATGCTCAATTTCAGAAGTGGAGCAATAAAAAGAGTGGAAAGAGTGCACATTATGTATAAATTTATGTACCTAAATTTTATACAAGTAGGTACGTGAGGTGAGTGTATGTATGTACCTTATGATGAATAAAACGATTTGAATTTGAATTTGAATTTGACCTGCGCATGTGTATAGGCTATAATTTGAAGTGTACTAACGAGTAAATATTATTTAACTGTTGTAAATATTTCAGGTTACTGTTGAAAAACATCCGAAGTTCGTATACTGTATTATTACAATCTGTATGTACATAATAAACGAAAGGACTGCTTTGAATTCCCCAAATAATTATTTTCTCATCAATTTTAAACAAATTCAACCATAAACCTACTTAAAATGCCATCTCAAAGCGACACAAGTTCTAACAAGAGATCGCTTTGATGACAAATTTAGAATACCTCGGGAGACATCAAAACGTTGACGTTACTGGAATTATTTAATCTGTTGAAGAATGGCGCCGTGTACCGCTATATTGTCCCGCGCCATTTCATATTTATAAATATATATTTATAATTGTGAAAACCTTAAGGTATTTTTTTATCTGTATCGTTCCTTTAATTGAGTTTTCGTTGTTAAATGACTAAGTAAACGACTCGCATAGATTATTTGTAAATAAATATTCAGTCAGTAGTAACCTTTGAGCCGGATCACAACTAGGAGCTAGCATATAAACGAATAGCTATAAAACAAGCTGGCCATTTCTAGCTAAAATGTAACGAAAAAGGAAAAGGATTCTTGAACAACTCCTTGTAAACTTTTGAACGTCACGGACATAGGAAAACACTTAGCCGCTTCTAAAACATTAGAAACTTTTTTGCCACTGGCCACACCGCTTTAGGGCATTTATCTCTCCTTCCTTGCCTATCCTAGTGGTTTTAAGTCTTCTAACGTTACTGGTTGTCGCTGTTTCTCCGATTTGTGCAATATAAGTAACATCTTACGTATTTTACTTTGTGTAAATTGTATAAAGATCATTTTGAAAAGGCTGATTAGGCGTTCCGAGAATTCCACATATCAAAAGGAGAAAATCTAACAATGCAGTTTCAAATAACTATAGTCAACGTTACTTAAATGACCATTAACATGCAACTATGCTGTGGTTTCTGTGTTCAATACGTGTCTCCTTTAGAATTAGGTTAGAAAATTGTAGAACCTCATGGAGAATTTCAAATTCAAAATCAATTTTTTTAGTTGATACAAAGTATATACTTACAATTAATGTAAGTTTGACATTATATCTAACACACTCAGGTTTCCTCATGTTTCCTCATTTCCTTCGTCGGTATTATAATGAGTGATAATTAATTTTAAATAACGACCAGTCCACGGCAACTTAAGATGTATTATGCGGTTAGTTGTATTCATTATATTTTTTTCAGGCGGCTCATGTTTTCTTTAATTACGGCGAAACAAAAAGATTTTCTATCCTATTGTCTGTGGAGAAACGTGGTATTAAAATAAAAATATTTATAAAAGAGATCGACTCTAAAAGCTTTCCGCTAACGGTTTTGGTGAATGCACGCTGGCCTACTTGAGAACAATGGTCACCCCGTAGTTATGGTAGCTGCGACTATGATCCTTAGCGCCCGTAATGCTCATATTGCTTGCAATAACGCGAAATGCGTCTCTTCGTTGACTCTGTCGCCCTGGTACTTTGTGTTACTAGTTTTCTTTTCTTTTTTTTTGATAGGCTGGCATTTAGCCGCATGTTCACGCAATGTTTCTCATTGGCAATTCTTGTTAGCGGCATAAATTGAATTTCCAAAAATAAATGCTTAATTTCTTTTTAATATCCAAGAGGGTAAATTTGAAATTTCTTTTTTCTAACTTCTAAGCTGACGACATTACGTTAGTACATATTATTTTCATTACATCCTGCACAATTTTCTTTACATTAAGACTACCTAAAAATATAAATCAACAATTGAAACTTACTTCCACACCGTTACAGATATATTTTACCTGTTATCTATCTATTACTGTATGTCTATTGCCCTGTGAGTACTTTGTTTCAAGAGGCTTTATCACGTAAGTGTTATACCCATTCGCTGGATACAGTAATTTTACTATGTAGGTATCTTAACGATTTATATATACGATTATTCCCTCTCGCGAGGAATTAATGAAAGCCATGTACATTTATGAGATCCTAGTACTCGCTGTCTACAAAGTACGATGAAGTTTAGACGTGTGTTTTATTACTTACTATATATACATACATACCCTAGGCAATGTGGATTGCAGTTAGTCAATCAATTAAAAAAAAAATCTTAATTTTAAATTCCAACAACAGGTTTTTTAGTGCGGTGACATAAGTCAAATGAAACTGTAAAAATGGTGGTGATGATGGAGTTTGTTCATTTACTTAGTGTTAATAGGTGTATTAGTTGGCTAGTTATTCATTAGTAACAGGACTACAGGAATACGATTGTCAGCATTCGTTCGGTGAATGTATGTAATTATGAGCGCAGTTAGTGCCCCTAAGTGATCGTACTATTGCAGGTTGATCACAGATGCGTTGTTGTGGGTTAAATGCTTAATAATCCTAACTTTATGATAGGACCTAAGTAGAGAATGAATTACAATCTTAAAATTAATTCTCAAAATAAAAATCAAGTTAAATATTTGCCACTCTTAAAGTCAATGGTTGGAAGTCCTCAACGCACCAGCTTCCAGCCAAAGGTACTTCGTGCAATTTTACTTCCTACTATTACTCAGGGAAAAATGTATAAATCTGATTTTATGCCTTTTTTCAGGAAGCTTTACTACTGAAATTTAAATCCGCATTGTTATCCTGAACGCGATTATTAAAATTTGAGAATCAAGTTAATGTTATTTATATTACATCCGATCAAAATAGGACGTTTGGTAATATTAAGGACCATAATAATTTATTCGTAAATGATATCGTTACAATGATTCTTGCAAGTTTTAATATTTCCGGATATAAAACTTGAAAGTCTGGAACTAAAGAGAAAGTATTATACCAACACGATTCATAATATAATTTTAAGTTCCGCAGTAAAAACCTCTTTAAATATTTACTACTGGCGGAAGGCTTACTTCAGAACAGCTTTGCTGAAGACTACGCTTGAAACTCCTTGAAGCTGAAACTCCACTAGAAAACTAGTGCCATGTCCAACAGTTTCAGATTGAAACTTTATTATATGAATAAAATATTAATAAGAGTAGAAGCAGATTTAAGTTTGCGCAATAATAATTTTATGCTATATTCTGAGGAAGTTTTTACAGGTATAAAAATACTTATATCTGGCGACACACGGGCTTGTCTATCTGACAGCCCAGTCTCAATTTGTAATTAACGTCTTTAATGCCTGTCAATCGTTATTGTGAATCAGACTCATTTGCGGGAACAGGAAACAAAAGGTAAGATTGACTCCTCATGATTAAATTGAATTCAATGCAGTTTAAATTCAGTATATTCCAATTTCAAATCATATTATTTGGACATTTCTTCGTAAATCATGGACATTTATTTTGGCGAAGCTGATTCTGGCTAGTTTCGAAGGTTAATTCGAAGTTTCCGTCTCTCATTCAAACCTAGAGCTGTTTTATTAAAGATATTAGCTCGGCGCTCGTCCTTACGTATTCAAGCTGCATAGAAGATTCCAGCACTAAACTGTTATTACGGGCCCCAGTTATATCGCGTCTCGGACGAGACAGATTTAGGTATTCGTGAGTACCTTGATTGGATTTGCAATATGCGATAACAGATGGCGCGCCCGACGCAGCGTTGCGATCACTATTCGATACAAAGGCGTCTTGTTCGGGTCCTGGGTAAAGGTAATATGCGGAGAATTTCATTACACAAGACGGATTATACACGAGAACAGTGACGTCATTATTACGCAAGATCCAGTGCGGGACGTTATTGCAAAATGCATCAAATAGACGCCAGAGAGACTGCTTCACGTGGTTCGGACAGGGAGACTGAAATATTTCCGCCATTTCTCCGCGTGTCCACAGCAAAGGTGTTCCGACATTTTTTTAAAATTTCAATTGCCATTTGAACGAAGTTTTAGGTTCTTGTGCTCAATGTATTTATATAATCTAAATATTGCAAATATATTGAAATCTGATTATTGGACACGAGTTTCCGCTTAGTGTTGGAAGGATTAACATAAGCCTCCACACTAGCCAAGTGACACTTAGCTGACCTGATCTCAGACTACCTTATAGACAAGTAAATGTGCAGGATCCCTGCCGAGGTTCCACGGGACACGACTAGGGTTTAAAAGCGGACAGATTTCTCCAAATTTTTGACCATTTGAGTTTCTGTGTTTTTATTTACAAATAACAGTAATGATACATTTACCATTTATTTATGCTCTTTTCTTACATAAACGGCAAGTGTTTCGTTATTTTCGCGAATCGAGGCCGAAAGATGGCCGTTTTTCAGGATCGTGCGGATAAAGTACCTGCGAAAATGTTCATTTATTTAAACAACGCGAGCCCATCGAGGTCCGGTTACGATTATTGGGGTGCGGCTGGCGGATGTTATAAGCGTGCGGATTTGGCAACCGGATGCGGTAATTGGTAACGTTTTTGGCCAACATTACGACGTCGAGGGCGGAGTTGAAATGTGAGGAGATAAGAGAGAGGACCGCTCGCTTTGTTAAATGTTGTACGCATTCTAAATTTAAAGGTTTGAGTTCCTCATTTTGTATTATCGAAAGTGACTATGACGTTTTATTGAGGGGCGGGGTAAAAGTGCTTGACAGTGAACAGTCATAAGCAGTAATAGCCTAGTCACTACAGCTGAATTACCTACCACTAGGCCCTAGTGGTATGTAATTCAGCCTTCCACTCCGGGGCTTTGGGTTCGATTCTGGCACTTCTGATTTGTTACGTGCATTTTATAAATAAAAATGTTAATATCAGTCACTATAACGATGAAGGAAACATTCGTGAGGAAACTATCGCACCTTAGAGATGGTATAAAGTACGAGTATATAATATTATCTGGGATATGTGAAGTCTACCAATCCGCACTTGGCCAGCGTGATCGACTGAGGCTTTAATCCCTCCCACTATAAGAGGAGACGCGGTCCTGCAGTGGACCAATAAAAAAGGGTGGAAATAATGGTCAGGGTGTCTCGTGTGCTCAAAACTGCGTCATTAATGTATATAGATTTTGTATTATTTCCATTGCCGTTTATTTTAGCTGGATATGGGTGACGATGCTACGCTTAGCTGTCGTCAGAACCACTACAGACACATCATCAGTTCGAAGTTTTTATCGATTTATTGAAAAATGATTAACATCAATACAATATAGACATATCGTTATTGGGATCGTAACTCCATTTATAACGCTTATATGGTTAAGTTTGTTTCCCCGTGAAAAGCAGATATTTAGTCACGAAAAACGTAGCTTATGTCGTTCTCCAGCCTTTCAACTATCTCGATACCAAAAATCGCATCGATCCGTTGCTCCGTTTTGATTTTAAAGTACGACAAACAAACACACTTTGGCGTTTATAATGTTAGCATGGATTTTAGCGGGCTGTGGTTAATCGCTATACTTATATATAGCATATACAAGGAAGGTAGGTAGCTGTAAGTATATATTATCTGGGTGCGGATATGATAAGAACTCCGGATTTCGGCCCGCGCCGGACACAACTCCAGCGGGTATTGTACACTGGAATATTTTTAGACCGAACGATGTAATGTATTGTGGTAAAAATAAGGGAAAAAGCTCTTTGTTTAACAGACGGTAGGTATTTTGAAAATTGTTTATTTGAGTCTTCATTCCACGACGGTTTGAGGTCAGCCTTTCTGACCTTATTTAGCAATTGCGTTAACAACAAAATGCCTTTTTCGACGGTATTTCGCTTATACTTTATTATTATTGTGCCATTATGCGGAGGCTGATGCGGCAGAGCATTGAATGGTAAATATCTCTATCCTGTAGGACCTGACATTGAAGCAATAATTAAAATGAAGCTTTGGAAAGGTCACATATTAAAATTATATTGAAAGCCTTTGAAAACTGCAATACATATTTATAATGTTTATTTTATGAAACTTAACTGGAAGCGGCTAGACCTAACTGCTGTATTTCAAATACTCTGGTAGAAGACAACCAGAATATTATAATTTTTTAAATGTAATCTATACTATCCTAAGTCAGCAACCATATGTATTATAAAGGTGTATACGCATACGATTGCGGGTACGGTAAAGTGTCGGATTGTGTGTAACCGGATGTTAGCGTAATGTAACTGAAGTGATTCGCTGTAAACTGTTAATGTTAGGGTTGGGGTAGCGCTGCAATTTGGTATGTTGGCCACAATGTTAATGTTTATACGCTAGATAAAGGGTGGAAGAAATGAAGGTTTTGTAATGACTGTACAGAGGTTAAGGATGGCTCTCCTCGGTCAAGCATTAGTGAAGTTTGCGATCAAATACACGTTTTTAAGCTTGATATCGTAGCTTATTAGCTTTGTATGAAAATAGGCTCTACTCTTTATGGACCACTTAATAGTGCTTATTCTATTTAAGATTTACGTGTATTTAGCAGTGTTCATTGTGTTCTACATTTAATTATAACTTTATTGTTCAGTTGATTGCAATGTAATCAATATATTTGTATACCGATTCTACGTATACTCTAACGAATAAATGAATCGATTCATTGAAGAATGTAACTTTCTCGATTTTTCGGTTTCATTCGGTCAGATCTGCATTCATTCGCTTAAGTAGGTTTCTCGCTTTTTGGATGGATGCTTAGTTAACTTTCCTTAACGTGGTGTGACATAACGTTGAGAATATATATAAAATAATCACCGTCTAGGGCTTAGTGTGCCGACCCAAATATTGTTTGTCTCAAAATACCCTCGTTCATATTTGCAACATCCCTCCCCATGACAGAGATAGCTCGATCAATATTTAATCCGCTACGGTACAAAGAACACGAACACTTACCTATCCGGATATCCGGTCGACTACCTGAAACAGAAATACTTCATGAGTACACTCGAAACGTAGCGGCCATTTTGTATAAAATTTCGGTGAATATAATGAAAGCATTTTAAAATATTTTAATCATATTCTATAATATGTACTTTTTATCATATCGTTGTTGTGAGATGTAACTGGACATTGTTGGTTTTGAAATAATTTAAATTCATTTGTTACACATTTAAAAAATACTACTACTTGGCAACAGATGGCGCTGTTACATTATAATCAAACAGAAATATATTGACTGATTAATTATTATGCTAGTATTCGTTCAGTAGATGAATTTCGAATTCCAATTTTAATTTCGACATGGCCAAAGTGTAGTTTAGTCGGGTTGTGGGTTACAAAGTGTTCCTTCAAGCGTTAATATATAATTAACATTAGATCTATGAAGTCTAGATAAAATTGTTTGTTAAAGCTAATGTTTTATGCTTTTATTATATACATATGTGGATCGTATTGTTCCTGCATTCGTGTAGTAGTTGAACAAATATGCAGAATCAATTGAAAACGCAAAATTATAACATAAAATCTAAAACGAAAACACTTCAATCATCGAACGGGAAACTTCACGAGGGTACAATTTCCAATTGGTTTTTGAAAAACTGTCGCCAATTACTGTGACTAATGGAAGTCGGTTAATTAGTGAATTTTCAATGGTTTTTCGAATCGCTCGTATTTACAAACTGTTGGCAGTTTCGTTTCTGTTTTATAGCAGTTCGATCGAGTTTTGAATTGAGAGGTTTAATAAAATTTTAAGTCGCAATTGGTTTATGGTGTTAGGGGTTCCGGATAAGTCGGCAACTTGAACCGGCGGTCGGGCCTCGACGATGAGAGGCCCTTATTCGTTTGAGACAGCGAGTTCTTTTTTCTATCGTATATGAGTGACATATAATGCTTCTCTGTAATATTAACCAAGTAAATAAATAAATAGTTCTTATTATTATAGAATAAATAATAATTTTCCAAAAGGAGGCAGTCCCGAGATCGTGCAATGTTCTTAATATCCGTAAACCTGGATTTACCGTTACACGGCCTCTTAAATATAATTTATAATACAGATTTATGTATGTAATGTAACTTATGTCGATATATTTATTATACTTATTATTCGTTAATACGTTTGAAACTGGCGATGTTTAGCCCTAGCACGAACCTCTAGCGACGAAGTAATCGTACGGTAAATGGTAAAAAATTGTATGAAAAATGTACAGC
>DWDX01001003.1:0-21181 GCA_018245675.1 Agara michaeli | reverse complement strand
CCTACATCCATCAACACTCGTATTGTATATCTGTTTTGTCATAACACATAAACATAAATTTACATTAAGCAAACTGTAATTCCTACGAGATCTTAGTAAATAATCGTTAACGAAACAGACTTTTTACACTATCGGGAATCGAAATAGCAATTAATGTCCTTTGTCTACGCTTTCCTTTTGGCCTTCCGTGAACTGAAGGTAGACAAATGCTCCCTTTGTATCGACAAGGAAATGATAATGAAGGAAAATAATAAAAAAAGTGTTTGTTGATCTTCAGAGAACCGATGGGTAAACCCAAGATCGAACAAACAACACTTGACTAGCTTTCATTCAACAAATACAAGTGCACTGCCGCTTCTCGCTTTTTATTACGCGCGTAGTTGCAGTGGTCGGTGAGCTTGACTTAGCCGGGGTCGCGGGTTCAATTGTCACCCAGGACAAATATTTACACGTGAATGTATAAAAACATAGAAATATAGTAAAACGCATTATTGCTTTGTAAATTATAATTTAGTCATGCTAAATTATTTTTTTATAATAACGAATTGTTCATACAAAAAACTTCAATTACGATGAGATTGGACCACTGAAAAGAAACTATACTAACTATAATGTCAGCGCGGGTTGTCGCAATCGGAGGCTTTACTTGACGACATTGAATTTTAACGAGCCTCCGCGTTGCAGTCGCCTTGCACGCGCTCTGTGAATATCTTCGAAGGCTTAATGTCGTCTTTGCAATTTGTATGATTTTACCTAAATAAACATTTTTATAATACACCCAGAAACTGAACATAGAAATGTGCACGTCACACAAATGTTGCAAACACTAGATGAATGAAAAAAATAAATAAATAGATAAATAAAAAAAAACCTAGCCGCCTGCCCCTGCTTTGCACAGTAGTACGCATCGAATGCGGATCCCTAACTTTTTTGAAAATCTTCTATCGCCTATGTCCGTCAAGAATAATGTAGGATTCTAATGGTGAAATAATTTTTCCAATCCGTCCAACCGTTTCGGAGCCTATTAAATGCAAACAAACAATCAAAACTTTCCTCTTTATATTATTCGTTTAGATATCTCTGTATTTACCTAATATAGTCTAAGTAATGTCTGCATGTGTGTTTGTTCATTTGTCGTACTGATGAAAGGAAAGGCTTTCCGCGTGGCCGATTTATCTGCTTGTCTGTCTGGCACGTGTGCTCATTGTAGTCTGGGAGATGTCCGAGCGCTGTCAGCGAGCAGTACTCGGCACGTGTCTGCTGGAACTGTCACCGACAGATCTGATGGGGCATTCTGTTGCACTGTGATTAGCGACCCACCTGATTAGATACAGTTATTACTATGTCATCTACACTAATATTATAAAGGGGAAAACTTTGTTGTATGTTTGTTTGTAATGAATAGGCTCAAAAACTACTGGACTGATATTAAAAATTCTTTCACCATTCGAAAGCTACATTATCCACAAGTAACATAGGCTATATTTTATTTTGGATTTTTACGAATTTCTACCTCCAAAGGCAATTGCGGATCGAACCCAGACCCCCCGGAGTGGGAGGCTAAAGTTCAAACCACTAGGCTATCACTGCTTCAAATTATCTATTATCTATACACTTAGTTATTTGAAATATTATATAATATATGTTTATCAGCTGGATATCATAGTACAAGTTCTACTTAGTTTGGTTTCGGATGGCTGCGTGTGAGTTGACGCAAGGTATTATTATTATTATTATTATTATTAGATACATCAAAGAAGCCGCCATCAAGTGACAGTAGGCTTGCGCCTGTTTCTAATGGACGTGATTGATTATCGTAAGCGTTACCAATCTCCAGCTGATGTCTTATTGAGATCAATGCTCTGTTTTAGTGGTTACGTATTTTTCTATGTTTATATTTATGGCTCCATAGATTTGCAGTCCGTGCCTTTTTAAATTTATTCTTCGCAATTTGTAGCTATATATTTTTTTGGTTTTCTATTTCCCATTTTCTCCACTCATTCTTGTTCAGGTTGGTTTATTAATTTTGCTAAAAACGCTGTCTCTATTGCGCATCGCTTACTTACGTATTATCCAAGTCCACTTGTACGAATATCAGGTACTATGTATGGGAATCGAACCCACTTTATTTACTGTAACATCACGGCTAGCAGCGCACCATAAGCATTTAAAAGTCAAATCCTAATCTGTTAGAGCCTTTGTTTCTTATAAAAATAGAGTCAAATAAATTTGAATTAGAAAATTAAAAACTTAATACGATGACTCAGCAACCGAAACGTGTTCTGACCTCTACGAGAAATCGCCACTGGCTTCGCTCCTGGTCATACTCCGCCAGGTAGTGGCTTCAATTCGCGAAGGTTCAATCGCATTGAAAATGGAATTTTTTAATAAGTATCAAATATATCGATTATACTTATATTCTTATGTTAATGTAACAGTATTTCCCATTTCGCAACAAGGGTATTTATCGTAGTGCATATTGATGTAAATATTTCTTTGTTATGCAAAACAAATTTCACCTCGATTGTAACGATGCAGGAAAAATACCCGTGATTTTCCTAACGCGACCAGTCGCATGTTCATTTTACGACCGGTCCGTTCTCACGTTGCTTTTTCATTCAGTATGAATTTATATATCCATTGCGTGCGATGTATACATAATACAATTATCTATATTCGTTTATACGAATATTTGAAGCAATGTATTAAACAAAGATAAGGGATTTGGTTGTTTCATTCAATATTGGTGCAGCGAGTTTTACAGCATTTTTTTGTACATATATATTATAAGATAAATACGGTATATAGACAAATAATTGTGAGAAATGTTTCAAAAGCGATATAAATTTTAGTTGTGATTGTATTCGGACCCGGTTCAGAGAAGACAAAAAAATCATTTGTCATTTACGCAATATTGTCGTATCAAAAAATATTCACCAAATTCATAACTAAACCTGTCTATAAAGTTTATATCGCTTCAAATAATGAATATGAATAATTCTATTGGCATTGTGTTACGCGAATGCTGCTTAAAATTAATGAATCGATTTAAAATTCCGTTGCAACTTACAAATGCTTAAATAAATCTGGAGTCAGTGGCCATTAGTCCGGACTATTCAAATCGGCTGAATATATTCAGAATAAATACCATTATATGGGTTCGCCATACATATTAATGGTAGAACTGTTCTTGCACCGGTATACAGGGAAAGTTTAAAGTGGATTCACTTATGTCACATACTATGAGTTCAGTGAGAGCGGTGATGGCATAGTGGTTTCAAAGACCTAACACTCCGGGGTGTCTGGGTTCAAATCCTGGCACGCACCTCTGACTTGTTACTTGCGTTTTAGCACTTAAATTTAAACATCACTCCGCTATAACGGTGAAGGAAAACATCGTGAGGAAACCCGCACTCCTTACAGATGTTACAAGTTATATAATATTTCTACTTAGAACTTAATTAACATAACTTAATACTTAGATTATACGAACATTGTTTGATGGTAAGATCTTTTAAAATATTTGGTGTTATACTGTCTATGGTCTACAATATCGCATGCTTGCCAAGTATCTGGCTACGTGGTCTACGTGTAATTTAATTCTGTCTATTAATGTGTGTGTTGTGAGTAAATTGATTTACATAAAACGTGATGCTGTATAAAACCATGTAAGTTATATAATACGTAATAAATAAAGCAATAACATAAATGTTATACTCGGTGACATGAGATAAATGATAATTTTTATTTATTTATGCAATTTTATGGGCACTTTAATTTTTATGTTACATAAATAGATGAAAAATAAGACTTCCGTATAAATATTATATATGTATATCACTACATAGTATAAAACAAAGTCGCTTTCTCTGTCCCTATGTCCCTTCGTATGCTTAAATCTTTAAAACTACGCAACGGATTTTGATGCGGGTTTTTTAATAGATAGAGTGATTGAAGAGGAAGGTTTATATGTATAATAACATTTGTATAATAATACATGCGCCGGACGAAGTCGCGGGCAAAAGCTAGTATTATATAAATCATTAAAATATCCGCATCTATCATCAAAAGCAGCTAATACTCAAACTGCATAATATTCTAAGGTCCTATACCTAATGCTATTTGTAAAAAATAACATCTAATCTTCGCAATTAAACATTAAAGTACCCCATACATATGAAAGTTATGCCATTTATAGCTACAATATGTTGGTCTTCCGCGCCCCTCGGGAGTGCGGGAGGAAAAAGCCAGTGGAAAAAAGTACCCCATCACATGAACTGTTCCAGAAACTTTCATCCGATCAATAAATTTATCCCGTTCATGCATGCATATTGGATTCCATTTAGGTACACGCGGCAGATAAAGGTCACAAAATGTCAGCGGGTCACAATGCTTCGGGAGTTTATGGAAATAGCTCTGCAGAATGTTCGAAGTGTTTTGCGATTTCTTGAACGTTGATAATGAAAATTGTGTTTCATGTTCCACACAGTACTGTAGTCTTTGTTGCGTGTTTATAACAATATTTATTCTTTTCCTTTAATCAATTACAGTTAAACACAATGCAACTTTTATTGTCTTTATGTCAATATACTTACATGTACCTACATTGCATATTTAAATGATTTTTAAATAAAATAAATAGCAAAGGTTTCTTTATGTATTTATGTACAGATCTTTTCGTAATTTCAATGTTTCATGGCATTTTCCATTTCAATGACGTGTAAAAAAAAGAATGAAACATAAAAGAAAAGCTTTTAACCATAGCACACATAATATAGTTGATATTCTGTGGAATTGAAGATTACTCGCAAACTAAATTACCTCGCAGCCGATCTCGATATTTTAGGATCGCTGTGCGGCTGGCAGCGGAAAAGGTCACCAAATGCCAGCGGGTCACGGAAAGCATTGAGTTTGTGAAAATATCGCCGGCCTTTATATATTTTAGTTTTAGTACCTACAGCTGACTGCAAAACGTTCACATTCAACCTTTGGATAGGTATTTTAGACTTCAGTGCGGAATGAATGGATTGGACATCGTGGGCGTAGTTTGACCAGCATGGAGGGTTGGGGAATTTGTCAGATCCTTTTCTTTATTACATAACGGCTTGCATTTGATTAGTATGCAGTTTAGAATGCACGCTCGCTGGAAAGTGTATATTTATTTACTCTTTATTATTGTTAACGAACAGAATATGTATTTTTCTATCAGTCATGTGACGATGATCCTTCGAGCCTACAAACGCTTATAAGAATTTGCGATTAATTAAAACTCAAGGTTACACTGGTTTTATATTAAATTTCCTGCGACAATAAGACATTGACTCGTGTCTCTGAGATGTAGTTACGGACACCGGTTTCCGGTTACGTCTGCCGTGCGCTGACTCATCTGTTATCACGAAATGTTAATGGCTCTACTGATAGCATATGATATCACGGTAACGTAATATTTGTCCTGTAAAGACATTTGCTTGAACGTACTATGATTGTACATTACATAACATGTGTAATGCATATGTATATTATATTTATATGTATTGTTCATAGTGAACGTTAACTCACAGTTTTACATGTTTTTGATACAGAATTTTACTCTAGTCGACAGCGTAAAAGTTGGAGAAAACATTTTCTCTGATTAGAAGAACCTCTGCTGTAAGGTTACATCTCCGATGTGCTCTTTTATGATAACAGACACAATATCTCAACTCATTTTCGTTTTTATCTTTAACGCGTAAATATTTTACTGAACATAAACCTGATTTAATATTACCAACAATTTCATTTCTGCAGTTTTCGTACTACTCTTATTAACTCTTATTACTAATTAAATTCACTATCCCATAACCCTATTAGAGGTTCACGTAAAAATGATGAAAATAACTTCTATAATGCCTTTACAGTAGGTAATGTTTAAAACACGTGATAAGTGTTTAATAAGGTCAATAAACTTTTGACACATCTCGTAAATACAGGAAATATATGTTCTGTTAATGTCAAGGTTTCTGGTGCTAGTCTAATCAGTAACGAGTTTGAGCATGAAAAAATTGTATTAACTTTAATTAATAACAATTTAATGTGTGCGGAATTGCTGTGGTAACAGATGAATTATATGTATAATAATTAATGAAACCGGTGCAATATGGATAACAATCTGCGATGTAATGTATTTCATATCGACTGGCCTTTTTGTCTAGTGATTAGAGAGTCTGACTGCTGAGGATGTCGAAGGTTCGATTTCCAACCGGGACAAACATTTATGCGATGAACACATCTGTTTGTTCTGTCTGGTTGTAATAAAAATATCTGTACAAGTATTATATCGTATGCTTATCAGCTGTGTTACCATAACACAGGCATTCAATTGACTAATTTGGAATCGGACAGCCGCGTGTGGAATTGCACCCAGTTATTATTGTAATTGAATTCGCAATTCCTTGTTATAAAGGGTATCGTTGTAAGTAGGTCGAATGAATCTATGCAGTCGTAATCAGTCGGCGGGCAAGCTACAAATTGATCGTGAAGTTCGATACCCGCTCGAGGGCCCTTACAACAATAATCTTTCGTTGACCTGCATTTACATTATCATTATTCTTATTATACCATCACGCAACTGGCTGACGGGGAAGTCAGGAGTCTTCGAAACCGGCGTATATGCATGAGGACAGTGATGAATGTAGACAAAGCGCGTCAGGTTTTTAAGGACGGAGATAAGCACTCGGTGCTTTCCGCCTACCCTTCAGGGACCTGGCGTGATGGTACAATAATAATAAAACCTTTACGCCAGGTCCCCAACGGGGCAGGCGGAAAGCACCGAGTGCTTATCTCTATCCTTATAAACGTTGCTTCGTCTACATTCATCACTTTCTACATGCACATTATATTATTATTATTATATAGTTATATATAAAATACAAAAGGAAAACTCCGCATATTGGAAATTAAAGACATGATTTTTGAAGTTTTTCAATATCCAAGCTCTACGCGAGCAATGCATATTTACCTTATATATTTAATATACTCGTATTATTTACGATGTACGCGTGATTAGCTTCCCTATCTGCCCCATAGACAGTTACGAGTAAAATAAGTTACAGTTCTCAATCCAACTCTCAGATTCAATTTGGAATGCCATCTCTGTATTAGCGGTCGACTACGCGAGGGGTTTTCGGATCGATTCCCGGCGAATCGTGCGTACGTGTGTGTGTGTAAATGTGTGCGCGCGTTTATTTATGTGCACGTTCCCGTAGCATAGTATAGCGCTGGGAAATAAATTTGCTTTGATCGACAACGCCGGTCTACTAAGCCTTCGGCTTTTGTTTGGTGTGATGTAGAATTCTGCGTGTTTGATTTGTACACGTTTATTATAGTGGAGTTTAAATTTAAATACTTTTTGGTCATATCCAAATAAAAATCGTAACGAGGACTGGAAACCGTTAGAATTTTATAGAAAAATATTTTCTAGATTTTTCATAGATACTTTTGTCTATGACGAGAGGATACTCGTATACAACAGTCGAATAATAAAAAATAATAATAACAAAGATGAGTAATCGTTTATCTGTTAAAATTAAAAACGTCCGAAGTAGGCGGGGCGCCCGCCGTCTCGCGCGCTGTGTCACAAGATCAATGTATTTTTTATCAATTACTCAGCTCGCGAACATTTTTTCTGGCAACGATCCCTATAAATTTAATCATTACACTCTTCAGTCTGCACCTACTACAACGTGTATATATACTTACGCTATCGATAATAAGGTTCAAATTCGCGTAAACGCATTTTCCTGGCACCGGGGTAGTATGATTACCCCTACACTAGTTTTTTTACGCGCGAGTCACGAGGCGATTTCGAAAAGGTAAACATTGAACGACAAATATAATTAGGTCTCGCACTGAGATAACATATTTTAATTTAAGCTTTACATTAATAGTATCTAACGTACACGTGTTCGTTGCGAGGTGTCAAGGTAATTTGGTGGCCTGCTTGTTGCCAAGTGCCTGTCATAACATGTCACTCGTCTTCATTGGGTCTCAGCGACCGTGGTCCGGTGATTTGGGGGTACCGTATTCGTCTGCTTTGAAGGTCTATTTTAGTGCCCGGTCCTTTTTTTAGTCATTCTTCTGTACCGGCATCTCTCAAAGTATGGGTCGAAATTTTATGCTAAATCTATATCTACATACATATATCGATATCTATAATAGTAAGCACAGAAAACAAATGCATTCTTCTCATTCAAAAATAGCACTCTCGTGTTTGAACAGCCCTTCTGTCTGTTGCAATGCTCTCTATTTCATAATGGAAAACCACGTAATTAATGTCAAAAGTTAAACTTTTTGTTAAGTTGCAAGTTCTATCCATCCAGCCCACAAACCTAGTACTGGATATAGGCCACTCCTAATCGACTCTACTCCCATGTTCGGTCTTCCGTACGTCATCGGACCATCTGATAGGACTACACGTGGTTGTCATTCGACAATCAGTGATAGGCGATTGTAACTGCCGCCTTAAATCATGTGTTCTGCTTGTAAACTTCAATTGTTAAGTGATTTCCATGTTTTTCACGAAAATCAATCATCCTTAATCATAGATATTTTTCTATATATATTTTAGATATTCTGTTAAGCTTTGATATAGGCCGGCAGCACACCAAGCGGATAGCAGTTTTATCTGGTTAGCACCGCATCTGAGTGCGAATTTAAAATGAACTCAAATGTATCTGAAATCAAAATAGTATCGGTCTCAATCACGGTGGCTGATTAGATAAAATGATAGATTGAGTCAAACAGTGGATCAACGTTACATCCATACCGCGTGCGACTTGTCATTTATAAGTATTCGATTATATCGTAAGACCTAGGCGTACGGCAGCGCGCTGGGTCAAGTTCTGTCCTCATTCACGCGGTGTGTGTATTTTATTTGAAACGTTTCAGCGTGTTGTCCCTCCTGTCATAACTTATTTATAGTTGCAAACAAGAGTTGTTTTTACTAATTTGTCTTAATAAAAAACTTGACAAAAACAGACGAATTGAGTAGCTCCTCCTTTTTGAAGTCGGTTAAAAAAGGAGAAATAATAAGCGACTAATTGAACTGTTAATTAAACAGACATAAGAATTCTATCGCGTCTACCTTGCACTTTTGGCTTAGACTGCATGAAGCCAATCATGGAACCGAGCCGAGTCTGTCGTGATAATAAATATGTACTTACATACTTCAAATCTTAAGATTGATATTAAAACTCACCTTTAAGTACAATGTACACGTTTCAAATATCCATTTTACACTTGATATAACAATATTTTTCATTAATTATGCCTAACTCTTAATCATGCAGAATTATAGCTTTTAAACAAGACAGAGATAGGATACATAGAATAGATATATTTAAACGAACAGAAATTAATTTAATGCATAGAGAAAAGCTGAATAATTGGTAGATTTTAAGAAACAGAAATAAATAAGAATATTTTTTTTTTTTATATTAAATATCCAGAAATGATCATATCTCGACCTACTTTGATAATTTTTTGAAACATTATAGCATTGCTTTCGAAAAACTAGCGGCTTTTAGTTAACTTTTTTAGTTACAGTTAAACTTATATGTAGTTCATTAACCTATTATGCCAAACAGACGACCTAGACAGGATTGCAATTGCCAAGAAAATTAGTCGACCTGTAATGTATTTGAAAATAAAATCTGTTTTTTTTTTAAATAAAATTAATACTGATCTTCACGATAACAGATGGAACATATCAAGGGTTGCAACAGAGATTTTATGTGGTTAAAAATACAATTTTATTTCTACGTAAACAAAAGCTTGGCAGATAAGCCAATCACTGTTAAGTTGAGCGAAGTAATTGATATCGCGGAAAAAAAAATACAAACCATTTCTAATCACCACGTCTGTTCAGAATTGACATGCGTTCGTTACGTATTCCGTTTACACGTGACAACGTAAACGTAGTAGGTACTGGCTTCACAATAAACGAGAAACGAGAAGCGAGTAATACCTATCTATCAGAATGGTATATGACCGTGTTATAAACGGATGTAACTTTGCACTTACGATTTTTTGGATTGGATTATTAAGCAATTTTTTTACTACACATAATTATTTATTATAGCAAATCGTAGTTTTTAAAAATGTACGATATTTTTCCTGCTCTATCTTCCAGCAAAAGTTCCAATGAAATCGGCTCAGCCGTTCCAGAGACTAGCCGGGACAAACAAAAAGACAGACAGACAAATATTAAAAAAAGTGTCTACGTCTTAGCATCGTGCTACTATGAACACTTGAGAAAACACAGTTATTTTAAAATCACTGAAAACTTCGAAATGTCGTCGAGTCTAGAAAATCTAGAATGTTCTATTCGGTGACAAGGGGACAACACCGTAGCGGTCTGTTACCCGCACGTCGTCACGCACACAAGCGTGATCGTTTCACGTGGCGTCAACAATACAGTGTATTGTCGTGTAGCTACAATGACGTCACACGAGGTCGCGACAACTCCGTACTTACTCAACGTGCGCCACAGTATCGATGAGTGTAACGCCAACGACGATAGCACATGCGTTATTCACACACGCATATACATAATAATAGCCGGGGACAATTCCACACGCGGCTATCTGATTCCAAATTAGGCAATTGAATGCCCGTGTTATGGTGACCGGACAGCTGATAAACATACATATATACATACGATATAATACTTATATAGATATATTTATTACATTCAGACACAACAACAAATGTGAACAACAAACAAATGTTTTTTCCAGGAAGGGAATCAAATCTTCGGTTTTGCAGTCAGGGTCTCTAACTACGCGACCACGCGGCCGGTCAAATATATATTTACACGTGTGAGGTACATCGCTTAAGGTACATAGTACCTTCATCAAGGTCGTCCTATGCTCATATATTAAAGGTTTATTGTTTAGTAAAGCTTGTGTTGCGACGCCTTCGATATGATCGAAGTATTACGCAAGGGTTTCCGACTTAATGTTGTTCAAAAAGTAAGTTGTTTTTTTTTTTGAATTCATTCTATTTCAATAACAAACCAAGTCCTCGCAAACCGCAATTATCTCTGGCGATAAGCTGGCTATTTTTAGCACAATAACAATTCGAATGTTACATTCGATAAGAATGCAATATTGGAAAAAAAAAACACGGATCGCGACAACGAAATATATTACGCAAAACACATACAATGTATGAACAGTTTTATCAGGACTTTGTTGCAAACTGCATATGTTGTTATCTCGTGTATACTAAGGCCTCGTTAGCTGCAGTGGAAAGCTATATCTGTGTTATTAACACTTGTTATGTATTTCAATTTATGGTTATACACGTTACTGACCTTTTGTTCAACGGCTCGAGACCCTGGTTGCTAAGCATTTGTGTGATGAGCACATTTGCTTTCATCTGTGTCGGAGCGTAATAGAAATATCTATTTAAGTATTACAAAAATGTATTTATGTGTGTTTATCAGCTGTTGACAGTTAATTCAATTTGTCACACATTTATTTCATGAAACTTGAACTCTTGAAACTTTACTAATTAATGAGTTTTCAATATAATGTATGTAATTTTGTATTGTATGTTTCCTAAATAAATAAATAAATGACGCTATATCTTTACATATATATCTTATGACGTATATGATAGATTTCTGTTTATTTTTAAATAGTAATAAATAATTTTCATGTCACCGATTTTAAATGCAATCCTTGTACGATTTGTTTGAAACGTTTGAGAATACGCGATATCTACAATTTTAATTATTCCGAATCTAATTAAATCTCCTTTCAGCGAGATGAAACTGCGGCGCACTGGTAGAACGGAAATGTATAACGGTTAGTCAATACTAGTTGCTGACTAACCAATGACAAATGTTATTAATATGTAACATTAAATGTTTCGTCTTCCAAATTGTTTTAATATCGCATCGACGATTCGACATGCATCGCATGCATACACGTGTGCATGACTCACCCGCTGATTCTGCACGCTGACGATTGCATCTAGCCGATAAAAGTAGGGCTGACGGTTGCATCTTTATATATAAGATTTTTTAATGTAAAGAGCGTAGCAAAGAGTCTGCTATCGAATATAGACAATTGTAACCGAACTGTAATTGGGTTATAGGAACGAAACTTTTAGTGTGAATTCACTTAACACTTAAGAATAAGTAGGTTAGCATTCATTAGTAACAGGACTGTTAGTAATATTAGTCCTGTTAGTGCATTTAATACTAGTCAGTATCCGCCTTATTAGAGGTCGGTCACAGATGCGATGCTACTCTTGAGCACTGAGATGGTGTCCTGTCTCGTATACACGTAGACCGCCATCGACACCAGTCAAACTTAAACACGTTATTTTAATAACAACTTCTTCACCGCAGAAATACGTGCTGGTACTTCCCCGATGCTAAAATTTATTCAATAAATCGATATATAATCATAATTTTATTGCGCGTGGTGACGAGGTCGTTCACCCGTGTACCGTCCTCCAATACTAATAATGATTTGTAATGCAGTGTTAGCAGACAGTACGGCGCCGAATTAAGTGCTTGTCTACTTTCAGCCAGACTTGCGACGTGCCCTAGACATGTAACGACCCAGTCCAATGACCCGCGGAATTAACGGATTGACACAAACTGTCACTTAGTTTAGTTGTCACAATTGCAACACAAATTTTATTGCAATTTTTAGCGACTCAGTGCATATAATATTCATATTATATCGCACGTATTATACTTATTGCATCGTATTTTCCATTGCGAATAGAGGAATATTTTACATTGCATAAATGAATGTATCACTACGCTGGTTCAGTGCAATCAGCAGAGACCGTTTCGTGTTTTTGATCGTAAGCTGTCCTTAAGGGCTCTGATGAGATTTAGCTATTGTTACATGACAATAACTCGCAAAGCCCTCTGAACTTGCTCTTTAGAGCTAACGACAGACAGCCAACTGAAAAATACCATAATAAGGGAAAGGTGCACTTAGTTGGATGTACTTTAACGCACTATTTCAATGCAATATTTGCACAATTATGGGTACATATAAAGATGTTACAAGATTACTAGTTCATGACATGTTTTTCTCTTTTACGGCGTACAAAATTAGCGTTCAATTATGTCCTGAGCCATGTAATAATGTCGTGAGGTTCTGTATTTTGTACAATAAAGATTGTATTAAAGTGGATGTGTAAACTATACTTGTTGACAACCCTCAATGGTCAATCTCGCATTTCGGATGTAGGTGACACAGATATCCGTCCATATCTCAGTAATACAACTGCGTGCAATGTTTTATTTCTGTATCGCGGTCTTCTTACTTGCCTTACCACTGTAAATATTCCTTTTTTATGTGTGTACACTGGAAGTTGCATCAACCCTACATATCATCAATTTGGGTACTAGTATCTCCAACAGCAATGTAAGCAGTGACAGCTTAGTGATTTGAAATGCAGCCTCGCACTCCGCTGCGTGTGGGCTCAAAATCTGGGTTCACCTCGGACTTCCCACGTGCGCTTTATAAACATCGTGATGGAAACTGCACACCTAGTGTATGTTATACAAATTTGTAATGTTTCTGAGGTGTGTGAAGTCTAGCAATCCGCACTACGCCTGAAAACCTCTCAGTATGAGGTTTGCACTAATATAAATGTGAGTTGTATATAATCAGACCATTCATCTAATAATGCCATTAACGTGTATCTGTTATGTCACTGGCTTTCACCATTCGAGAAATAAATATAAATGTAACCGGCTATTTAATAAACATACATTATAATTACAAATTACGTTGTGTAATAATCGTATTTAAATTTTTTATCACATCAAATAATATCGAATATATTAACATAATATATAATTACGCTGATTTTTATTTTTCTATTGGTAAGGGACAATTTATATGTTTGTTTATTTGATCTGTTGTAAGATCTTACCATACAACGCATTGTTAGTAGTTTAGGTATCAGTGGAATTCTAGAGATCTGACTTTACAAAGATAAGTAGGTTTAATAATTTAAAAAATATATAGCTCGGTGACGAAAAACATCGTGCGGAAACCTGAACGTCTTAGAGTCTTCCATAATAATCTCTGAGGTGTGTCAAATGGTAGAAAACGGCATTGTTCCTTCTCGTTGAAAAAAAAAACTCCTTCCTTCGGTTAAAAAAAACTCACAGCTAAGTAATACAAAAGCGTACTGAATACCTAATGGCGTTTACTGAGAGTACCCTAGCTGATAAATCGTGTGGAGGACGCATAATTTAAGATAATGAAGGCAATATTAAGTACATTTAAACATTCAAACTTACCCATATTCCATGTCACACATATACATATAATATAAACAAAAACAACCAAGCCAATGTGGACAAATCATAAGGAGATAATCTAGGTCAGACATGTCAGATCAAATAATGCAATTGCTATTGATAAATACTAAATTTCCTTTACAATTTCTATAAATAAAATCAAAAACATAAGCTACTATGATTATATCTAAATAATTTGTGAACGAAAGTCGAAAAGTGGTTATAAATTAAAAGCGTCTTCCTATCATTCGAAATTCGAATCTTTCGGCAATTACGTCTGTTTCTTTTTTTGAAAGAAAAAGTACCTGTGAACTAGTAAAGGACGGCTATTTGCTTTTTGTATTATTTTAAGTTTTACAGTACTTACAATTCAACATAACAAACACATTCGTAAACTCTCCGGTTCGGTAGTAATACGTAGGTGAAATTTTCGCACTAACAAACAACTATTTTTAGAGTCGAGAATCGCAATATTTTTTGCGAGACTTATAAAATTAGGTACGAAGTAACAAACAAAACGAAATAGCTGAAAGTAGAATTTTTTTGTCTGATGCGTAAAATACTTATTATTTACCAAATACGATTACGACTATATTATGTACACTAATCAATTATTTATCTGTGATCATAAAGATAAAGAATGCTATTTATTATCTATGGTTTATTAACATATCGCTCAATTAGTAAAACAGAGTAAATAACTTAATTTATGAGTATATATTTACACCTAAGAAGTTTTTGCTCATTAAAGATTAAAGAGTGACCTATTAAATGATTTTAAAAATAAATTAAACCGCTAGTTTCAACCAAGTACATAGTTGTTCTGCTTTTGGTAATTATAAATGAAAATTAAACATAAGTATTCCGTTAAAGTTACTGAACAACAAAATATTTTGAAAATTAATACCAGGTAACGCTGTAGTACCACTGCTTTTATATGTCAACAGTTCTCTCACTTAAAACTTTATTCAGATTGTACGAGTCTCGTAGCTGCAAAAAATCTTAGGCCAGTAGGATGTAAATCATATAATGATGATTAAATAGACTTACCTTGACTAATGTTTTATGATAATTATATCTATGCCTTATATCTATCTCTGATGAGATTAGATCCCTCCCACCCTTTTGGGATACCCAATTGACTAGAAAAATAGCCTGTGAACAGAATGAAAATAGCGATGACAGACAAGCTATGCAATAAGTACAGTTTTTAGGATTCACCTTATTTTGATTAGATAACAGTGTATTTCTCAAGGATATGTAAAGATCTCGAAGACAATGCTTATTATAATTAAGTACATTACGTAGGTAGGCCGAATGTCGATGAATTTCATAAACCTTCTAGAACGTGCGCCGCTATTATGTAAACTGGTCTGTAACGGACTGCTTTACATTCGTGTGACACTGAATTAATTTTTCTGTTTTATCTGTGCTCTGCTGTTTATTGGAATGGAGTTTGATAACAGGACTTTTCGTGTATAAACCGCCGAAACAGTTAAACCTATGGCTTTAGTAAGTAATATCATCTATATATTTTTGGTAAACTCAAATGTATAGTTGTTAGATTATCATGGATCACTTCTTTATGCTGTACAAGAAAAAAAATTTAAATAAAAAAAAATCACTGTAATTTTTGTATGTAAAAAAATATTTGTGTGTTGAGTTTTGAAACTTTACTTTGAATGAATAATTTGTTATTTAATATTTTATTTTACTTCAATACTGCATAAGGGTTCATAGAATAATATACAAAATACATTGACAATATGTTGAATACTATTAAAAAAACGTGTAGTTTCGTGTTTCCCCGTTAGGGATCTGGCGTGACGGTATGTTGTTGTTGTTGTAGTTTAAATAAGATTCATTACATACATTCATTGAAGATAACACTTCATATTCAGCCATGTGTCCCTAAAAGTATATTTTTATAGGAATATATAAGATTAGCATTAAAATATTCCTATCAACATTAGGTATACCTACATTATACACCTTGACGCAATGATCACAAAACATGATTTATTTATTTGAATTCGTATTCTATTTTCGAAATGTGTGTGTCGACCGTTAGAAAAACATTGAGATTCGTCGAATCTACTTATGTACATAAATATGTTCAACGAAAACAGAGTTCTCGCGAATTTTGTACTGCGACCTATTTGGCTCAATATTTGCCTTTCAAAGTGCGTTTGATTGAAACGCGGTCGAGGCGAGCCGTCTTGTTCATAAGCGAGCGAGATGAGCGTTTGGTATGCAGATTTATGTCATCTTCGACATGTGATCTTTTAGCATTTACTCGACTTATTACAGCATAGTAGAGGCTCAGTAGTGGGTTTAAAAAAAAAACGCAATGGCAATACGGTTTTTGAACACGTTCCTGTTCTATTGCGGACTTGGATACCGGGCAATTGCGTAATTTTTTTAATCTATTAATGATCGTATTTTTACAATTGGCGACATCCTTACTTTGTAATATTGTGGAATTAGATTATTTTCTTACTTACGATGTCATTTTATATTTTCATAATTTGTAAACGATTGTTATACATTCATGAAATTCAATTTCTGTTGTCGTCATTTGTAATGTGGTGCCGCAGTTACTCGTTGAACGGAGAGCCTGAAGTCACGTGGCTTGCCGCGTGAACTTAACACCTGTGGGCTCATCGCATCGTGTTGCAATAACAGTATTAATGTGATAAATTAAAAATGGTATATAGGTACTATGGCTGCAGGTTTTATACAGGAGGGGATGTCTTCTTCTGATACAGGGTGCCTGAAACCTCCACCATGCTGCTCCAGTGCGGATTGGCAGAAAAATGACGGGATTGGCGAAGATATTGAAAAAAATATATATTCTTCTTCTATATGTCGTCTGGTTTCAACAAACGTCAAAACGTCAACCAAACGTCAAAACGTTGCATCTACTAACAAAAAAATGTAGCGATGATTTTGCGATGTTGCTTTGACAGTTATTTTATAGAACCAAAATCACGTTAAAGCTCGTTTAATCACCGGCTATCAGCATTTGCTATTCCATAAATATGCAATAAAGTTGTCGAAAGCGTTCCTCGCAGATGGGCATGTGCTTTTACGAAATAAACTTGCGAAAATGATACTTCACGCCCCGGGGAAATTCAGTAATTCTCTGTTTTACGTCAAACACAATAAAGGTCTTGCACAAATAACGAAACCCTCGAGTCCCTTGAGTTGCGCGGAATGCCAGGTGTAAATATTTCATCAGGGCAAGTCCATATTTCGTTTCATTTTATTGAAACATGAGAAAATAATATACCCGCCTATAAGCCCGAGGGAGGTACAGGGAAACTGTAGTAGTACACAGAAATACCTGACCTTGTTTTTTCTGTTAGAATGTACAACACTCATCCTTCTTTACATATGAACATTGGAATATGTTATGACAGTCTTTATAGAGCTTATAGTGATTTAAGTTTAATGGAAAACGTAAAGAAAACAAATTGTCAACTACTCAGTAACAAGCTTTCATATTAGATACATTATTTGTGATGCGTTAAATAAAGATTTAAACTCAAAATTGATTACAGCTGTTTCAATCATGGCGGTTAATACTTATATTAAAATATAGAAATTTGTTATCTCAATTTTACCTTTGGAGTTACACGGCGCATAAATCAAGTGAACAGAATCCAGGAACGACTTGGATTTGCGTCATTGGTGTTCTTATAATAACTGAGGTCGGATCGTCGCCGCGCCGTCTCAACCGTTCGAATTTAAACATCAATTTGTTTTTATTTTCATAATATCAACATTTGCCAGGCAATATTGGACTGTCACAAAGTTTGTTACATTGGCCCCTTCTAATATCGGTTACGGCTAAAGCATTTTACAAAGCTTTTTCAAAGTCATACTCTGAATTGCGTCTCTGAATACAGAGTAACACACTGTCGAGCGAGATTGTGCAACTTTAGAGGCCTTTAGATGTAATATAGGATTATCTAATCTATGTTCGTAGTAAATTTGATGGTTTTAATAATATTCTTCGTCTGTAGTCTCGGCAATATAAAATAATAAAAAGGAGTTATTATAAAAATGGATAATAATAAAAACGGATTATATGTTTATATGAATAAAGACGAGCAATAGAAAGAAAAGCATGTACTATTGGAAAATTCCAAAGGATTAAAATAGGCATACAATATTTGTAAATAAAAACTGATTTTACGAAAAGGAAAGAAAGTAAGAAAGGAAATTTTATGCACGCACGCACAAAGATTTAAAACATACGTAAGGCAGCGATACAGAAATGGTAGCTGGTATAAGAGAATATGACAAAAATAAATTGACAAAATAATGATTACATTATTTTAATGTAATCACGATTCGTAAGTCGGAGCCGCAGTGTTCGTTCGGAAATATATAAATGTGGCGACATATGTTTTTGTTTTACTCGTAATTTAATTACTGGACTGACATCATTACATTTCGAAGCCTTAACGAAATGCATCGTTACAGTAAAAAGCACATTTTGGTGAAAGAATAGAAATTTTTCGGTGAAGAAAAAAAGTTTTTTGTTGAATTTTGAATCAGCTCGCGGTTGGATATGGATGTCCTCTCAGAATGAGAAGGCGAGGCTACAGTCGTTGGTTCTCTTTACACGCTTAAGCCTTATTACGGAAATTTGTGGGTTTCCTTCGGCAAATAAAATAACACTTTAATGTAACGCAATCTGATATTACCGCAACTACACACCAGAACATTTTCATTGCACCAAAAATGTTACGATTCGAATGTTCACCACACTTCTAAGAACAACAATGTTTCTAGAAATTTCTTAACATTATCAACCATAAACGTCTCATAAATCGTTGTAATACTGGTATTCCGAGGCTAATTGCTGAGGCTAGTCAATTTCGCGGTATATTGCAGCACATCACGTTTCAGTAAACTAAGCTATACAGCGATTTATTTTTCTTTGTTTCTTGGTTTATTTTTTTTTATTTTACTTTATTTTTGATTGTTTGCTTTCAATTTTTTTTTGTTCAATGTATTTTCATATTAATTAGTACATTTTTGTGCGTACCTACACTCTTACGTTTATTCCTTATGTGTTGTGATTAAATAGTAACACTTATCATTATTATGTCATATATTATAAGCAAATACTACATATATGCAAACCTTCGTGGAACTATTGCGATAATAAACAAACAAGTCCAATATGAAATATGAAATGAAAATTTAACGATCCTGTCCCAATTTCGTTTTGCAGAAATTCTATTAAAAGAACGAAAGTTATGGATTCTTATTGATAATAAAAAAATATTCACTTCTTTTCCAGTGTTTGCACTCAAAGTGTGTTTATTGCGCTGTTGAAACATTAACGGTGTGGTAATGAATATGATGGTCGCATGTTTAACTTGTAAACGTTACATTGACATTTTTATATATTTCAATGTATTTAAAGTTACACCGTATATCCACAATCTAACGCGCAACTAGTTGTTACCGGCAGCTTTGCTCGCGCTTCCGTTGAAAGGGCTGGAAATTGGGAATCACGTGGTTTTTTACAGGAATTTAAAAAAAAAAATTAATGTTGACAACAACGCCATCTATGAAGTCTAAACTATAGCTAAAAGTCATGCATTTGACACAATAGGTATACAAAAAAGTTTTATCACACAGGGTCAAGCATGCAACACACACCGAACGCCTCCATAATATATTTTTTCAAATACTGCTTTTTACAGATATGGTACAGGCCAGTATTCGGACTTTTTTCGAACTGTATATTTGTTCATAAAGCAAAAATTACTGGATCGTTTTCGATAAAACTTTAGTGAGATGATAAGTTATTATCGGATTCCGTATATACCTACCTTTTGATGAAAAACTTCCTTATTGCCACGGGAGTACAGACGTAACAGACAACCACCGATATATTCGCGGGATTCATTTAAAAAAAATACAGTATGGACGCGCTCAACTTTTTATTAGTGTCCACAGATGTCGCTGGTGTCGTCAATCTTTCGTACGGCTTTCAGATCGGCCGAAGAGACCCAGATCAGGCTTTGATGTTCGCTTTGATGAGACAGTGTTCAATAAATAAGCGAAATTACACCAGCTGTGGGCGTATTGGACATATTTTTTTATCTTAACAAAGTTGTTTGATGAAGATTTATTACTATTGACTATTAAAAATCTTATATAAAATTTGCATCTATGTCTGAATAGGGGTACATAACCTGTTTACTTGTTTATTACCTGTGCTGTATACTAAGATAATTTGTAAAATCAGAGCCACGATTTGAACTCTGTATCCTTGGAATAGGCCCTCAAAATTAACCTATGCAAAATCGTTATGATGATTTTTAATATTCAACACGCACCAACAATATTTTGTAATACATAAATAAGAGACTAAAACATTAATTAATGCCATTGTCTTTGGTATATCCTTGAACCTGTTAAACGTAGTTAACAATTTAACCTTCTTTACATCAACTACCAAAGCAAATACAGCCTCTATTTATAACTAGCTGTGGCCGCGACTTCGTCCGCATCATTTTATCTAATTCTGAACTAAAAGTAGCCTTAGTTACTCCTTATTACGTCAGCTGTCTGCCAATGAATGTCCCGTGAAAATCGGTCCAGCCGCTCCAGAGATTAGCCGGAACGAAAAGACAGACAAAAATTGTAAAAAATGTTATTCTGGTATACGTGCCGTGTATACATACGTACATATGCATTTAGTAAAAAGCGGTTGTTCTAATATTACAAACAGATACTCCAATTATATTTATTTACTAGCTTTCGCCCGCGACTTCGTCCCGCCCCCGTCGCCGCAATTCCCTTTGGAGGTAGAAATTCGTAAAAATCCAA
>DWDX01001002.1:0-21189 GCA_018245675.1 Agara michaeli | reverse complement strand
TACCCAACCCGGGATTTGAACCCAGGACCTCCCGATCGGCAGTCGCGCTAGCAACCGCCCGACCAACGAGGCAGTCTGCTGAATTTAATGTAAATTTTATCTTATTTTGTAACTTAATTACCTAGCTCATCAAATATAATATAAATAAACTTAAGTGTACCTTTATTATTTCAAGGGACATCCTTCATTTAAGACTACTGTACTAAGTATTTCTGACAAAAAATGACAATTAATTTATTAATCAACTACTCTTTACCCCTTTTATCTAAGTAATGTTTTATTTTGAAATAACAGAAACAAGTTGTGACCATTCTATATGACCTTACTTAAACAATAATACATTATGATTTAAGGTATATCATATCAACGAGATTAAAAGATTAAAATTTTACAGATTTAAATATCATGGACTTGACATGCTTTAGATATGTGAAATACGAAAAATAAACAGTATTCGTGTAACACAAAGTTTTTCAAACATGGTTTTCTTTTAAGAAAAAGAAAAAAAAAATAGGAAACCCTGTCTAAATATGGACTCTATTGATAGACTAAACTTTTAGAGAAATATTTAATGACAATTGTTTAAGCTGCTATTTATGATAGTCTAAAGGTTTAATCTATGCTAAGTTTAGTAGTATAGTTATATTGAAGCTGACAAATTGTTGCAATAGATTTATAGTCATAGGCCATCAGGACTAAACTAGTACGTAGTGAGTACGTAAAGTAATTTTTCCTACAAAAAGTACTTGATAGATCTTACACAATTGGTCATCTGTTGCGATCAGCTTTTGCGAAAGGCAATTTTCGACTCACTTGCATTCGCTAAGGCTACGACTGAGTGGACGTTAGCCAACGAGGTGGCCTTAATGTCACATTAGACACGTTATTGCGGACACATGTATTGTACGATACTGTTGCAAAATTTTACAACAATACATTCTTATTTACTAAATACCAACACCAAGTTAACATAGCAAATACGTAGTACAATAAAATTGCTTCATTGATTGATAGCAAGTATTTTTGACTGAACAGAGCTATCTACGAATCTGTATACTCGTAGTTTTCGTGGATATTATAAAATTACAATGTTCGATTGCAAATGCTTATAACGTCTATTAAAGTTAAAAAATTAACATAAATTAATTATGATAGAAATCTATCTCATTATTATCTGATGCTTAGTGACTACGCATATCGTAAATGAGTATGCAAAATAGCTCATTCGAGTTTTTGCAGCCATTCTTAAACATTGTAGTTGCACGTTCTAATTCCGCATCTAATAAGTGGCGGAACATTACTGTAGCGAATCAGGATGATATGTGGTTCCATCTAGATCGCTCTGAGCCCACTTATCTTAACTTGGTCGTATAACGTTTGTCTCTGTGCATGCATTCTGCAAAGACGACCATCCGTAACGAACGATTTCTCTATTCGATTAAAGTACTTATGGACACCCTGAATTTGATACTGATGTTTAAGATTTAATGCTCGGTTACATAGACGCATACTGTGACTGCACAAATTTGTCCAAAGCTTGAACGATCGTGGGAGTACCAGATTTTTTGAAAGCCAGACTTGTGTGAATTGTCGATATTGTTCACAGTTATCAAAAAGTTCGTTACAACTCAATAGGGGCAATTTAAATACAAGCAATAACTAAAAGGGAGACAGAAGGGGAGAGATCCCGTATACCATCAATTCTTTAGTTTCATTATAGGGTCGGTATATTTTTTTACAGTCGCGGCATTATTTCCTTTCAACATCATTGTACGTGAACCGTTTATTCTAACTGTAATATTCACTGGTTACCCCACTGTTACTATTGGTGCTAAGCTGTTGGAAGTAACAGAATTAAATCACACCCAGTGGACTCGTCATCAATGACGAATATTAAATTATTGTACTTACTTAACTTAACTTACTTGTAGTAAGGAATAATGCACCGTATTGAAAATTTGTTTTGTATTTGTACGTAAGCAAATATCGAACATGTCTAATGATTTCGTGTCACAAATCAGCAGCTGCCGTATTGAAATGTAAGAACGTATACATAATTCGTTAGTGTCTTTGTATTGAAAAGTTCGAATTTGCTTTTGAAACGACCTTGTGGTTTTTCAATATTTTATGTTTATTTTCCTTCAGCTGTATTTGAACTATCGAAGTGAATAGTTATTTGTCCCATACGTAAGTCGTATTCAATTGAGCTAATGGACTTTGTTCTAAATTCATAATCTATGAGATCATGATTCGGTGACAATTGGAATCACGGCTCTGTCTATTGTAAAGTCGTACTTGAAGTAAGCTCGTTGCAAAACTTTCAACTTCTGTATATAATCTTTATTGCTTTCGACTCTTCAATGCAAGAGCGAATAGGATTTTTACAGGTTTGCATTTCTGCTTCATTATCTATAATGTACTTTTTTATTACCACCAAGTGCTACTAATGTACAAATTGATATCTAGTATTTAATATTTTACAAAATCGGAGTAAAGAGAATTTCTGATACGTTGTGGAAAAATGTTTTGAATATTTACAATGGGAAAGTTAAAGCGCGATTTCGCAACCTTGGCCACGGTCTTATTTGCGTCACAAATCCATCTGAAGCTTCCGCTCGATTAACATTTCTACTTTTACTTGAACTTTCGATAAGTCTATTAGTTAAGCGTGGTGTTTTACTGTTGGTTCGGTGCTTAGACAATTTATGAATACCACTTGAAAATCTTTCTATTATTAGTTAGGTATTTAAAATCTTCTTTAAATTATTCATAGTGGGCCCATATCCATAAGTCCTCGTCTAAGTTGGATTTCTTTGTAAATCTTTGTTTCACTTCAATGTACGATTCTGCGATTTACTAAATTATACCTGCCTTTAATCGCCTCCATTCGTTTATACGTTTGTCATCTTTACCTGCAGCTTTCCTACAGATAATGCCACTGCAATCAACCTATTATCACTTTCCATTCAATTTTCTGTAACTTTCCATAATATTAAAATTACATCTCAATTTTACGTAACCGCACAAATCGGTCTCCGTTGAACCACGATAGGTAACATTATTTGAATTTCTATTGGAATGTTAATGTCATTTGATTTTATGCTATCGTTTTAAAACGAACCTTACCAAGTGACTTTCTCGTCATTTTATCGCAACATGTTGAAATACGAATACATATCATCACTGCATAGTTTATGTAACACCCGGTATAATATATTTTTGTTGTCATTCAAATTTCTATATCACATAGAGTGTAGCACTTTTGATTTAAAACATTTTTAATAAGGACGCTTTGTGACAACAATGTTTGCCTTTCATAGATTTTCATCCCATTTTAACAAATAATGATCTATTTGGAAGGTTTTTTTTTGTAATAAGTGGTAAACGAGCAGGAAATCATTCCTGTCCCCCCATGTTGTCGCTGTCAAATCACTGTCGCCACTAATCTTGAACGAATCCATCAGTATTAGTAATTATTGATAAAGCTTAGTTAGATTTGTTATAAGTATTTATAAATAGTAGGGCTATAGTAGACTATATAGAATAGAAATAGAGTCTGTTAACATCCATTACATCGTTAACTGTAGCCCGTTTTTTAATCAGAGATCGTAATTCAACGTGTCGACTATTGCAAGTTTTTATCGGCCAAATTACTACCTCCAATTAAAAAACAGAGAAATACAAGTTGTGTCCCATTAATAATATTTAGTATCTGTTTAATTTCACACTGATCATGAATGCGTAATAGTAGCTTCTTATTTTTAGTCATCAAAGTAACATCAAATCGATTGACCAAAATATTACACTATTACCTCGCGACGTCAAAACACAACACTAAAATAAATAAACCTTGTTATTTGTGTCATTAATTGGAGGCCTCAACCTTCAGTTGCAACTTTCAAGTAAATATTCGGTCACGGGTAGAGACTTGAAACTATTTTATCTTTATATACTCACCTTCACTAATTACAATATTAACTTGAGTTGAAATTTCAGTAAGTAAAAGACCTACCTGCCTTTTGAGAAATCGTGGCAAACCACGTGGCAAACAGTTAAGTAAATATGTGCAGAATATTTACTCGTAGACATAAAGATTATTATTGAGAACAATAGTACCATAATAATTATTAATTGTTCAGTTGTTCAAATATGACAACAAACATTCTCTTGTCCTTGTATATTCCGCTTACGTTAATTTCACAACTTGTTCATATGTTACATCGGTTCCTATTCATATTTTTGTTTGTATTCTTTACGACGTCAGCTGTTTTTAATTTGTCTATCAAAGGTATGAACTTTGAGCTTTCAGTCCAGGTAGTCTTTTGTCTTCGTCAGCTATGCACGTCTCTCACTCGCACGCGTTCGAAACATATGCGCAGGAGTTGATCAGACCGGAGCAGAGTAGTAAGCGGGGCGACGCTGGCGTGATTGGTCGTTGCGCGCCATTGTCTCGTGTCTTGAATTTATAATACTCGCGATCAAACGCTGTGAACGAAGCCATGATTTGTGCTTTATTCAGTTTTTGTTGGATCCTTTTTATTTCGGGGAATCGTGTTTGAGTCTCGACAATTAAAGTGATGTGCAAAGGTGTAAATCAAGGTGTTTTTTCGCGATGTCAGCTGGCGCTGTGCAATAATGTTTTTGAAGGATGTAGTGTCTTAGACCATATTATCTTGAGACCATTTTTTGCTGCAACAATATTTTCTCTGCTATATATGATTCAAGGCTGTAACTACTCACTACCATTATATCTGACCATGAATAATTTATCGCGGTTAAAGTCCCACATGCCCTTTTCTATTTGATATTGCAGGTAAAATATTTCTTGTAACGACTGCAAACATCAAAAGGTTATATCGCACTCGGCTCGTGTTTACGTGCGGTACCTGTATATGTCGTGAAAGTATTTCGGAGCGGTGTTTTCACGGTGAAGATATTTTAGCATATTAATGCCGAAGACCTGAGCTTTCTACACACGTCTGACTTTCAGCCTTATACAGTGACAACGAACTTTTGTGTCTTGATTGATGTTTAGACCGACAGTTTATTTAAACTTTTCACATCAGTTGCTATTCAAAATTATTCTAAGCCGCTCAGAACATTTTGTCTTCGTTTATGCCAGTGTTTGCATGTGGAGTGAAATTTACATTATTTATACAGCCATACGCTTGGACGGGAAAGAAGTGAAGTGAACTAGATCATTTGTCCTGATTTTTTAATTAATTGTTGCAATACAAATCAATTCACGCTTCGGCTACTTATATTGTAATAAATTTTGTACTCATTGTTGGTGCACTACTGGCTAATCGACATCATTGGCCAACACACTGCGCATCTGTAAATCAATGTCACGTCTGTGTATTGAAACAAATTCAAACAATGATTAGAAAGTAGCATTCATTGTATCAGATTAATATAAGAGATGTTTACGAGTGCGTCACGAGCTTAACAATATAGTTTATGTTTAATATTGAGCAATTGCTGTGATTTTATCGCCTAATAACCATTTTAAACATGGTGACAGTCTAGAAATTGTATAGAATTGCGATTTTATATGAATAAACTATTGTTACAAAGATATCAGAATCACACACAGCGTCAAACGGACAATATTATGGAATTTACGAGGGAAATCGGACAATTAAGTTGGAAACGTTTTTTTTCACTGGTAACAAAGCAATTAATGTAAGCAACCAGATAACTAATTTGTCCTACTATAGTTTGTAACACGAACAATTGTTTCGATAAAGACTCATTCAAATTCAACGTAGGTAGATATGTGTGTAATATTCCTTGGAACACTGCGCGTTTCGGTTGTTAGTTGAATAGATGAAAGGAGTCCCATTGTTTATGGTTTGGGTCCGTTATAAAAAGAAATCTTGGCCGTCCCGTTTAAGTTCCCCTCCACCAGTGGCTTATTGAAACAGATGTGTGTACCTTTTCTGCTTTTTTGATTTACGTATTTATAGTAAATATTATCTTTTTTTACGTTCGCTTCATCATAAATTCGTGACATACAACATATTCTACACGTGTGACTGCATTAGTCTTAAATTTTCTCTGCTACATAAAAGCATTATTTTGATCGTCGCCCTTATTATATTAAAGAGAATTCATGATCTCTGAACTGATTTTATCATAGTTAGCTACCGGTATAGAGACTCGAGAAAAGACAGGTTCTGTAAGTGGGTGCAATGTTATATGCACCACTTAACATTATAATATAGGGTGTATAGGCCACCACCAGGTGTTTGATCCTTTCTGGGTTAAATGGCGATCCTGTTTAGTTAGGCCCAACGCCCTTTTTAGATTATTACTCGTTTTAACTTACTTCTTTGTATGCATCCATTGAGCGTTGTACTCATGTCTAGAGTCGTAATTATGTATTTTCATAATACCCATTCGTTTTTAAAAGAAATGTTTAAAACTAAAACGCAGTCATGCACGTAATTCTGATTCCGGTTCAAGCTACTGGCTTAAATGCGAATTTCTAACAGTTGCTAAACTGCAATAATCTGTAGCCTCAGACCAAAGAATAGAACCTATTTATTGGTTCGAGTCTGCACTACTATCGCTACCTGAATATACCTACAATACTGGGTATTGTACCGTCGATTTCTCAAGTTCCTGGATTCGATTCTCATGTATCACCGGTGGTCACTCGACTGTATATGTGGACCAATAAACTGGTTTCAACTCGACCATCAGTCGCTGCCTAGAAATCGTTTTCCATTAGTGCGATCGTGCATTCGATGATTAATACTAATTTGCTAGTGCATGTTCGACCTATGAAGAATTAATAGGTTTAATTTTACATGCAGATAAATTTTTTTTTGTAGCAGTGCTAAAACTTAAAATATCACGTCGATAGGTAATGACATAATTTTTCATAACGAAATTATCATTTTCAGTATATTTAATACTAAGAGAGAGAAATTGTTATTTGTGCATAATACATGAATATCCGACATTTGTGGATTTTACAGAATTATTTGATGGATCCCATATTTCTCCTTTTACTGCGTACAAATTTTAGATATTAATTTAAATTAACCTTGATAATAATTGACTAGGCTTAAATCACAGTACACTTATACTTACTTTTGACATTTAAACAAATGCAGAACCGCCAGTTTACTATCCGATAAAAAGAAATATTTATTGTTGCCCGGTCCTTAAATAATACTTTCTGCTAATAACTTACTACTTAATGCTTTATAGAACTTAATAATTAATACAAAATATGTATTTTATTTCAGTCTCTAGTTGATTGGTAGGTTATGTCTTCTGGTATCTGATTCAAATAGGTATTGTAAATATGCGACAAAGGGTGAAAAGAAAAACGAAATTGTTTAATATGTGTTTAGGTCTTGATTGTAAAATTACCTATTTGCCTGTGGGAATATCTGTTCACAATGCTTGTGATTGTATTCAAGTCTGAATACATGTGGACAATAAAGATTTGTTACTGCAATGAACATAATTTAAGTTTTAAAGTAGATATGAAACTGGCTGACCTCAGTTATGTAGAACATCAGTTAATATACGAGTTGCAACAGACGTTTATTAGTTTTTGGCTTACAGTACTTGTGTAGTCGGTTTAAGTTAAGCAATATTAAAGTTAAAGTGATTATTAATTGTGTAATCTACACATTTTCTACTTCGATATTCTTCTATTTCGAAACCTTGCAAAATGTTGAACTCGATTTATTTCCGTTTCGATTCCAGGGTCCACTCTTTGTAACATACATAGTTTACGGAGTATGTCAGACCCCGGTATGCCACAGATAGCCGCCCTTATATTTTAAGTCTTGTTAAGTCTTAAGTTTATTTAAGTCTCATATTTTAATTAAGATTATTTTATCTTTTGCTATATCCGATGCTTCGCTTACTATTTATATTAAGTATCTCTTACTTTAAAACAGCATCATTTGAAATACAGTCAAAGCAGAAGTAGATTATGTCGGCTTACGGAAAACAGAATTTCAACTTCGCTTCAATATGCTTGAGAAATTTTAGGTGTCAAAACTTGGTATACAGAAAATATTACCGTTACAGCAGTTGTTTTGAGATGGATTCAATTGTTCTTGACATAGGGCATTATACTACAATTACAACAAAATTTTTACGGAAGTAGCACGTAGAGATGTAATCGCAGATAACGCTATCAAGAAAAAGTGTATCGGCTTATTACAACGAAACTAAAACCTTCGGTTACGAAATCTCAGTTCGGTTGCACAGAAGCTACAGTTATGCAATAAGGAATCTTTTTTCGTCTTGCTACATTTTTGATCTCAGTACGCATCGCACATTGACGTGCCGGCGGTAAATCGTAGTGAAAGTGCATTGTAATAACATTAAATGTTAAAAACTGGCTTCTGTGCGGCTAACGGCGCACGGTGAGTGTTGCCAACAAACATACTTATCTCATATCCAATCTTAAGATGCTTTACGCTTGCTTATTGTATTTATGGTTCCTAATGTGCTTTCATTTATACTGTTTTCTATTAACAATGCAATAAATATTAGTCTATCTTTATTTGTAGTTTAAGTTGATGGAACTCTTTCAATTGGTATTTCAATGATGTTCACTGTATTTAGTTATTTTAACTTTATATCTCAGAAATAAATTATTGATCTATAAAGTTTGAAATCTTTAACCTTGAAAATTTCTAATGCAAATTATAATTTTTTTTTATTGACTTTTATCACTTAACTGCATTAATAATATTAGAGACATTTAAATGAATTTTAATATTATACCTATTGATTACCTCATTTATATTTGGTATATATTTGCTGTCTCCTCGAGCCTTCCATCAGAAATGGAGCCCGTGTAATAATTACGTGACTGTGTAGTCTTAAGGCAACTAAAGTTCTACTGTAGATATGTTTTCTATACGATTACATTTGACAGTTTATATTCTAATTTTCTTTTTAATTGCGTGATCTCTCGAGTCGCAGTATTTTTTCATTGCACGCTATTAAATTAATATGTAGTAAAGGAATAAATTACTTTTTAATTATATTTGAACATAACTAGGCAACATTACGAATACGCATAGGTGTATTATCTAATTATGAAGTAACAAGATCCATACAATTTGCATTAAATCGACCCTCGAGGCCTACTTGTTTCCTCAACGGTGAGGTCCGTGAGGCCTTACGCAATGCGTGCCTTCGTGCCGCGATGCATCCGTTCTTGCGAAGTCATTTTAGTCGTTAATTCCCCTTAAACAAATGCCAGTCGAATAGGATAATAATAAAGAAGAAAGTTTTAGCCTTTACGCTCGATGAAATAAATATAATGTATAATATTTGTACTCAGATTATAATTTGGGATACATTTGACTCAGAAATGACTGTAACAACAATCAAAATAGCTTATTGTTTCAAAAGTTTATAGTTTATAGACAATCGAAATTGTATTTATTTCCCATACGTAGGTGCTTTCCAAGGTTCAAGTAGTGTACCTTGGATGACATTATACTACATGCCAACAACGAATGAGTCACCGACGCCATTGAGTCACCAAATGATACATTTGTTTTAATAATAAAGTTCTCAGGAAATCGGTACGCTAAGCACTTCGGTGTCACGAACTCATCAGCTAGTTGTAATTTAATTCTATCCCATGAAATGAGTGTACATTATAGTTATACAGGCACGCCTATTTTCCATAGGTGTAGGCAAAGGCTACGGATTTCAACCGAATTTTCTTTCACCTCTTCTATTTTCATCGAAGGCGTGTGTACTATTAGAGGTACCCACTCTTGACCAATTGGTCTTCCTCTGGCATTTATCGTAGCGAAGCGGCTCTCTGAAGCCCACGTCGCGGTATAATTTTGACCATTTTGTTCCCAAGTGTAGTAGAGATTCAAATTTGTTGGAACCAAGATTTTCTTAATGCGTTCAAAGACATCGAAAATGACCATTTTATTAATGATCTTGATGTTACCATTATAAAATTATTCCAAACCATGTGTAAAGTAGAATTTTGATATTACAAAATAAACGGTTTCTACAAATGTTACAAATGTAACAAATAATTCAGTTCTAAGACATTACATCCTAAATAAAATCATTTTATTGGTCCGCTATAATTGTTACCGTTAAGATCATATTGTACTTTAATCAGATATAAATGAAGTTTAGTACCAAATCATGTGCTCTTTATAAAGAATAACAAATTATTATTATTATTAAGAACAGTGAGATAAGTAATTTTGTTTTTCAGTTGTTAGTTGTGGCTATTGAGACGATACATAAATTTGAAGGCAGTTGGGATATTTTATATAACACAAATTAAAAACAATAAAGTGAAATGGGGATATTAAAGTCAAGGCCTATTTATCAAGTGATAGGTTACAATGGTAACAGAGTCGAAAACAAACTAGCTAAAGCATTGAGGACATTATGAAAATCAAACATTACCCAGGAAAAGCGGTCATGGAAGACCCGTGGCTTTCTCTCAATGATAGGACAATGGACTTAGTCTACGCAGCTAACTGGGTGGGCGCTAAAAATCTTAGCTCTTACAGTGAAAATGATGACCAGTCTAATAAACTGAAATTCAACTCTATATCGAGAAGCAAATCTTGTCGAGATGTAGGACGTAGTAATGAAAAAGACTATCCTAATAAAACATACTCATATGAGGACAGCGGTTACAGTTATTGTCAAGAAGTTCCTAATGAAAATATATCTCAATTAGCTAAATATCAACAAAATATAGAAGAAAAAGCTAGAGCTAATAATAACCTTTTACTTCAAAATAAGTTGAAACACAGTTACAGTTTCAAAGATATGCCAAATGGATATAAACCTTCCACGTTGAAAAGAGTAAAGCGTAGAAATTTTACGGAGTGGGATATTGAAGCATTTTCGGCTAACGAACGCCAGCCACCTGTTCCACCACAGCGCAAAGATTCTCTTAAATATGCGCATAGACAGCGAAAGGTAGATTCCAAAAAGAATTACTACCCTTTACCTGACCCGGGGCCCGTGCCGTTAGATCCATCGTCAGAATCTTATTATGAATATTATTCAAGAGTAAGTCAACAAAACAATGACACTGATAGCGATAAGATAAAACAGCTTCAGAAAGATCCTAAAAAAGATAAAGGCGCGTATAATGCTGAGATGAAGCAGAACGGAACGGTACGTGGTTTCAATAATGATACTATGTACCAAATAATAAATTCCATGGCAACTTTGGATTTATCACCTATTAAATCTCGTTCCGGAAAAAAGAACCTCGATATGGACAGTGATGCGGAAGATTTGGGGTTATACATGCAGCCTATAAATAATGCCTCGTTATCTACATGCGAACAACTTCCTGAGCGCACTACGCAACAAGAGAACGAACGAAACGGACGTGTTGAGGATGCCAAGCCTAGCTTTCGTTCTAAGTCATTGAGAGTAAAAAGCGAAGGAAGAGCGCCACTCAGAGCTTATCTTGACACAGTTAGACAGGACACTAAAGCCTACAATGGTGTTACTGTCACTCAACCAAAAAGAAATCTCTCTCCGAGTGAACAACTAACATTAATGCAGTACGATATGTTCCATGGAAATCAAAACCCACCTACTCCCCAAATCCACAACGGATTTCATTCAGTGGACTTAGAAAAAGAAAGTGATTACCGGACTACAAACGGTGTTACTAAACAATTTAAACGTGATAAATATGGCAAGTTATATAATACTGTTAGAATTAAAAGTGATGACAGGTACGACAGGTACAATGATATTACGTCATTCAGGCCACCCAAAGAACGTATTAGTGAAGAACGTGTGTCTAATAACAATGGTATTTACTCTAGAAGTGCTAAAAGTTCGTCGAGTGGTTCCGATTCTGACTTCTCAATACCACGACCTAAGTTGATTGTGCCTGTGCATACATACGGGACGCGTAAACGGCGAACCGGAAATCTTTGTCAACGCGACAGCACCGCTACCGAGTCATCATTGGATGCTGGTATACTTCTCGACGTCACGCGCCTTGAAGGGGCGAATGACAAATCTATTGAGAAACAACATCGAAATGACGAACCAGGTAAATATGTCATGTGTTTATATTAAGCTATCAGTTGACATTTTATCGCAAAATATTCAGCCACTGTGATGTTATTTTAATCTCATGTGTTTGCTGATGGTGATCGATGGGTACTATCACGCGATATATTTTCAGTCTCGGTAAAAATTGAATTTAAAGATATCGTATGACTTATATATGTATAAGTATATGTACTTATATACCTACTCTGTTGCATAATCATTGAAATCAAAGATATATATCGAATGATAGATCTGATTGATGTTTTTATCATACTGTAATATTTGAGACGTATGTTACACTACAAAAAAGTTATGACTTTGTATGCAACGTCACATTTCAACCTTTTTTACTTCGAACGCAAAAGAGAAGTTATTGGTGCAAACATAAAAAATATAGGTACCAACTTAAAATTGTGCACGTTAAAAACTACTAACAATTGTTTTTAGTTAGACCAGAAAACCGCTCAAATCAATTGCAATTAATTTAAATTTTAAAATACTTCATTCTAACTATGCTAAATCTACTTATGGCAATGTTTTGCATACCATACGTCCTTCATATATGTTCGAATGTGCATAACATCAAAATAAAAATTGGAACCGTAATATCTGTACAGGCTTGTGCGATTACGACATGCTTCTTTAAAATGAAATTGTCCAGTCCAGATGCCTAAGCGTACAAATTGAGGTACTCAGTTGCTGAATAAATCGAGCCAGGCATATCAATTAAAGTTTGCTCCACTCCATGCGACCTACTTTTGAATCAAATCATGCATGAATATGAGAATAATATTTCGATTACCTAACCTCATTACCATTTCAGACAGTTTGATTAGTTTGTTAATTGCTATTGACTTCAATTTGCTGCTAGTAGCTTATTTGTGAAGGACAAGTCATTTTCATATTACCACCGACCTTAATATAACAAAACAGTACTTTGCGTTTTTATATTGACTTTGTATATAAATAGAATATCCAAGTATTGAGCGAGATTTTACAATAAATGAATTGATTGATTGATTTCATATAGTATTTTAATACAGGAGAGGCCGCTATGAATACTATATGTTTCCCCTTTCGTTGTCATGAAATATGTTTGCCTTTGTAAGACACGGAGAAGGAGAGATATAAAGGCACGGTAGATAAAGCGAAAATTCTCTGTGAGTTTTCATGCAATAAGAAGTCGCTGAATGTACACATGAATTGAACTTTCGACCTGCAGCTGCGTCGTGCTGCAAAGCGTGAAGTCGCCTTGAAATACTTTCGCTCGGAACCGATGATTTGCGTCCGTTCGTTCTTTGCAATTATAATATCCCGAATCACATTGAGCTGATGGAATTAGTGGAAGCTATAGCTTAGACGCATTTTTTGCACAAACGATATCTACACATTTAAAAGTTATAATGGTATTAATGTTTTTAATATATGACACTTACTTTATATACAAAATAATGTTTATTTTATAGAACAGAATGTTACATAATCTTTGAGTGAGTTTTCGTATACTTTTCAGATTCACATAAATGTTTAATTTATCTCAGAGTCAATGGGCTAACGTAGTATGTGCGTATAGATAAGGACAATTAGACTAAGCATGACTTTTTATTATTACTATAGATGAATAAAAAAATTGGAATCATTGCGTTCGTAAAATATTAAATAGGACCATTTCTGGTTTGTTTACTTCCAGCACCATTTTGAGTTATTATTTCCATACAGTATTCAATAACTTAGTCACTATATTTAATAACTTAGTCGTTTTAATAACTTAGTCACTATATATATTTAATAACTTAGTCAGTTAGTGAAATTACAGTATCAGATCGGTCCACTCGCAACTCAAATGAAACTAGGTATCTTTAACCAGCTTTACAAGCAAATATGATGTTTCTTATACTCGCAACGCTATTAAACAATCGGTAACTTTTTCTTTGTCATGTAATCACTTTTAAGTTGGGAAAGGTGTAAAAACAAAGGCTGGCGTGCTAATCGTTTCAACGTACGTGTGCTGACTGACGTTCGAAGTGCGATTAATATTCGACCGGATTGAATGAACAAAGACCTATTGTGAGTTTAGTAGAGTGGAAAATTTTTGAGGTTTTCCTATACGCACTGCAAATTAGTTTCGATCTTGTAGAGTTCACAGCGCATCCATTACATAATCACGTGCATAAATATTGATTGACTGGTTTTTGTCATCACTCAGTTAAACTCCTTGACATATGGAGTCCATGTCATACATCAACCTCAATAAACCTTAAATTATAATCATACAAATGCTACGTTTATGTAATACATTTTATACTCCTCGATATTCCAGCACACATCAAACGAACAGAGGAAATATAGAAATAAAAAGAGAATATAAAAACCATAAAACCTAATGCGTTTTATGGTTTTGTGAGATATGCCGTTTTATAAAAGATGCACCCGTTCTTACTGGGTTGTTACGACACAAACGGATGTTCGACCCACATCAGTGAGAGTGATATCATGATCGTATTTTTATATCGGCACCCGATGCTGCGGGGTCCGCTGCAGACACGCAGTCAATAGTTTCGTTCGAAATTTCAAGCATTCTGCTCCGCGTTACCCCCGGGCATCCTTTTTACCGTATAATGAATGATATAGTCCTAATCAAAACTATACTTTGTATAACTTTAAACTCGAACGAACGAGACATACAAATCTGAAAATAATCGTGAGTAATTGGATATTTTCACAACGATTGTACAGAAGTAGCACGTGTGGTGTACTTTTATTGGAATGTTCCCTGCCGGTTGGATAAACTTGAGATTGTTCAAAATTAAACTGAACAGCCATTTCGTAGGCAAGCGTACTGCGTTTAAGACTGCGCTTCGCTTACCATCAGCTAAGCTCGTGTTCAAATGCAAGCGTACTTTGCAAATATAATTGTTCCGTAAACAAGCAGATCGGCTAATGCTGAGTAGAGATCAAAGTAAATATTACGTTTCAATTTTGAATATATTATTTAAGAGTTTCGAAATTTCTAATATTACCATATAAAATTTATAATCAGATTAAAGCTGGTTTTAAAATATTCTACTACGTGTATGTACGTGTATCGATATGCAACTACATATAATTATCTAATATTCAGTAATGGTTTTAAATATTTTTAGTACAATAACCTGAGCACTAGACATACTTATCATATATGTAGAGTACGTGTCAAAATGTGGATTATAAAGGTTCAAAACAGAATACGAAATAGAACAGGTATTGAAAAATGTATAATTCAAATCGACTCCTCCTCGAGCGCAACATCGCGAGTTTCTTTGAGACAAAAATTATTTTTGTATATTCTCTTTAATCATTGTTACATACATATTTACTTATCAATAGACTGTGTTGAGTATGTCGAATAGCTATTAGACATACGGCGGGTAAGTTTTCCGCTTCAGTGCCAGCAATAATAACAGTTTAGAAAAAGACAAATTCTAATACATATATAAACAAAACAGAAGATCCGGGACGGGGCGTGCTGATACGGTTGTTTTATAAACATATTCATAAACTGAATACGCACAAAGAAACAATGAGTATATTCACACGCGTCTCTGTTCGTTCGCACGCTTATCGCCTTGAATGGATTTATCAATCGCGTACCACCATTAACATCTGATACCGTGTCTTAAGGTCTTAAGAAGTCTGCCAACCGCCACTTGGCCTGCGTAGTTTTTTTTTCGACCCTTTTTGTGGTCCACTGCTGGACCGGGTCTCCTCTCATGGTGAGAGGGATTTAGGTAATAGTCTACCACGCTGGCCAAGTGTCGATTGGTAGACTTCACACACCTCAGAAAATATTATATGATTTATAACATCTCTAAGGTGTACAGAATTCCTCACGATGTTTTTCTTCACCGTTATAGCAAGTGATATTTAAATGTTACTTATAAAACGCACGTAATAAAACAGAGGTGCGTGCCAGGATCGAAAGCAGACCCCCCGAAGTGGGAGGTTGAATTTAATCCACTAGGTTATCACTGCGCAGTATACTATAATGCAAATCTACACACGACAGAAGACTCTACAAAGTGTCTAATACTGCATCAAACAAATAATCTTTAGGGTACATAAGACTATTCATGAATTTTGATTTCGCAAAACGCTTGTAACCCTTTCGATGCTAGACGTAATAAATAAAAATTATACCTGTTTAAGAGAATTGACCTAACCGATTATGTCAGCATACATACTGCAAACGCCAAATGTTAATGGTCCATCATAGTAATATTATTAGTAGTAACAATTAAACAAAGAAATATTTGCTCGAGTCTTTTGTCGACATTTAGTAAAGTTTGCGAATCGATAAAAACCTCATACATTGATTTCGTGTGTATATTACTTCTTGATTTTGCAATATTTCCGTTAAATCGTGTGAATACTAAACTTTTTGCGATATCTTGACCATTCACCGTCATGAGTCATCAACATTTAGCTGTTCGGCGACTATTTAAATGTTGCTCGCCTTGAATACAGCTTTTATGGTAAGGTTATGTTTTGAAAGTGTCTCCTCTACAAGTTTATTTCCGATATCAATTTCATTGCCCGGCGGTCTATTGTAATTTGTGCATAAATTTTCATAATTTGCTAACGCCGTGTTTATTATGAATGCGGCAGCTAATTTTAAATCTAAATGATTTATTACGTCTACCATACGTAGAATGGAAATGCAACATAACATTACAATTTATTAACTTTCAAATAGCGGTGTTAGCGCGGCTATTTTAAACAACGGAAATGTACAGCTACTTATGTGAATATCCTGCAAATATCAGTTAGCCCCAGTGTTGCAAGCGCATAGTTGACGTTGTTTCTCGAAACGGATAATTCGCCATGCGTTACTGATCATTTGGTGCAAACACAATTTGCAAACATATTAACCTGAAAGAAACTGTTGCAATTTATTACTATACTTCCTCCGTTTCACAGTTCATAAATTGCATAATTTTTTTACCAACGCAAATTAAGTGTTTGGAATATTATTATATTATCATCGTTCATTTTGTCAGTGTTAATGTTAAATGGATATTATAAAATTTATGGGAATTATATAAAACAAGTGTAAATAGCCACTTTCTAGATAAAAGCGCTATATTTTAGATTTAACCTTGCTTAAAATCAGATGAGCTCATAGTTAAACGCGAGTCTATTGAACAATAAACAAAAAGTTATCCGGTCAAGTAAAGTTTAGTTGAAAAAAAAAATGTTTACAGAAAATTAGCATCTACAATTGAAGCAGTGTTGCCCTGATTGCGTTACCGTTGAAGACCTAGAAAATGACTCGTTCTACTGCCACTTCTACTTGAATAACGTAGAAGTGGATTTAAAGCATTCATAACTCATATTAATAAAACTATAATCGTTTCTTCTTTACAGAGGGAAGGGTGGAGGTATCCCGAGAAAACAAATACCTCAGCACAATGGCTCCAGGCAAAGTCTTCGGTGAGCTGGCCATCCTCTACAACTGCAAGAGAACAGCCACTATCAAGGCGGCCACTGATTGTCGACTATGGGCCATCGAACGACAGTGCTTCCAGACCATCATGATGAGGACTGGACTCATTCGACAGGCAGAATACACCGATTTTCTTAAGAGGTAAGTGCGATCTCAATTTTTTTGTCATTTCGTAGTTTAATGTCATTCTCATTAAATTCATTAAACGTTCAATCCTCGTTTATACATCTCCAACAGTGTTATAAAAATTTTATGTAGTAAAAGGTAAATATTAAAATATCCTGCATATTAAGTCTATTTCAAATCAATCAATTCTTCATTAATCATTCTAAACAAATGTCGGTATAGTCCTCGCCTACATCGGACTGTACCTAGGTGATCTGTGATAAATCTAAGTTTCCCTCCGAAAGGTTCTGACTGTTTACAAGTATTTGCCCGATACGATCTTATTTTGCAATTACACTCCCGCGCCACCTACGAATGCCATTTAGAATGTAGTCGTAACAGTATCAGATTTAAACCGCGTCGATGTGTGTACCGAACAAGAGAACTATAATGCCCACGTCAAAAACTATACTGTAATATAATAAGTTGCACTCTTACCTGAACGTGATATCGAATAATTCTGCATGATAAAAAACCTTCGTCTATATTAAATCCATAGCTACAATTTTATAGGTAAAATACCATGCTCATGAGTGTCCAGGTATGCATTGACAGACATGCTATGTAGTTCATCTCAGAGATATTCGCGAAAGACACATAATTAACTAAAGCAACGTTCCAAATTTGAAATTGACTCTAAACTTAGAATGTACTGACAGCGATGTTTTCAACGCTTGTACGTTTTCATGGGCTATTTTTGTTCCGTTTTCACATGAGACGTGTTGTTTATATCAGAGGGCCAGTAACCTCCATTGGTAATGTCTTTCAAAACAATTTGTTTTGGTTCGTAATTAATTATAAACACGTTTTTTTTTTACTTCATATTTACACGCGTGTCGGTTGTTCGTCTTCTGCTGGAATTAAACGCCACGTGCTATTATTAGTCGGGACTGATTCTGTGACTTGTCGAATTGTATGACCCCAAAGTGAAGTCAATCATGCTTTTCTATACTGCGAACCCCAGTGCTTGTTGTCTCTTTGTTGTCTAAAAGTCGTGACAGTCAACATACATAAGCCATTCTCTTCCAGCTTAGCCAATAGGCTTACAAAAAGGACATATTGGTAATAACCAATATGTCCTTTTTGTAAGTCTTTACAGCGCTTAAGATTGTTAACCTCGCCGACCACGAGCATTACCCCGCGTCTATAACGTTCCAAGAAATTTATTATGATAAAAATTTTGAAGTCAGATTTTATCATTACCGAATGAACAATGACAGTAATATTAGACAACAATGAAGACAATAAACATTTGTCAACTAAGATAACGAGTGTGCCAATATAACCAAGTCAGTACCATAACAAAGGAACGTATCTTTGCGTTATAAATCAGTCTATTGTATGTAATAAAGGTTTAGTAATAGACTAACACGGTTGCGTAGGCTTCTGTTTGTGAAGTAGCAGATGAGTATATCGGCCACCGGATTACTGCAGCATATAAATATTTATAATCATAATAAGACGGAAGTTGGTACTGCCTCAGAAGTAAGCCTGAATATCCAACTGCCATATCCATTATCGAAACAGTATGGGAATAACTGTTGCGTAACAACAAAAACCGGTACAACGGTAGATGCATCCGCAGTCGAACTACAAACAAATTTCCATCGTCTTTAAACTATCGAACCCTCAAGTAGTTCGATTAATATAGAAAATAAGTCATTAATCAAAAGAACAAGTTGAGTTAATTTTTTTTTTCGACCCTTTTTGTTGGTCCACTGCTGAACCGGGTCTCCTCTCATAGTGCGAGGGATTTAGGCCATAGTCTACCACGCAGGCCAAGTGCGGATTGCTAGACTTCACACACCTCGGAAAATATTATATAATTTATAACATCTTTAAAGTGTGCAGATTTCCTCACGTTGTTTTCCTTCACCGTTATAGCAAGTGATATTTAAATATTACTCACAATTACGGTGTTATAATTGTCATTTTTACCAAATCATCTTGTATGCAGTGATGTAGGGTTTTGATTGTATTTTTTTTACCTAAGTCGTCATTTCTAATAGACAGGATTTTACAGCATGGACATTTAAGAAACCAATTGAAAGATTACTTAAATTAAAGAGTAGTTACTATCTTTTTGTTATATTATCGTGCATTGTTTGGGTTTGTTGTTGACTTAACAAGAACTCATAACGAAGGGGTTATAGCCGATGACAAGGATATTGAACTCTACAACTTATGCAAATGCGATGGGCGCGCTGTGGCCCATTCTTCTGCTCTCATCGGTTTCAACATTTGCATCTCGCCCCACATTACGAACGTGGGCGAACATTATTCTTGCATTGAAATATCGTCGATATACGATAACTACGGTAGTGATTGAAGTAATACCTTATATGTATAATCATACGGTTTACTTATTTATAAATAGTATTTTCTAGATTTGATAAGACAAAACATTCTGATCTAAGCACGTCTTAAGTGTTGTCTATAATTGATATTTAATATGTCAATGATAATAGTTTGATGATAAGTACTTATTTATATTTTGATAAGAGAGACAGAAGACATCACAAGGAATTATACAATAGAACGTTCACTCCCGATGCTTTAGTGCCTAATGCTGTTTTGTAAGTATCCGGTTCATATTCCGTCTTACCTTTGAAATAAGAAGCCTTTTCTTTGACACAATGTTGTCATTAGAGACATGTGTCAGATATCTCTCGCATCGCCATAATGCAAGGCCAGGTGCAAGTGTAAAAGTGGTTGCAGTTCTAGAAAGCTGTCATAATATATTCCTAGGGTGTCGTGTTACGGAATGCCTGAGTTCACTTCTCGCTAGTCATATCTGGTGATCCAACTTCTTCGAATCGGGATAGTATCTAAATCATGACATCAATTTTCCATCCTAGCTTTTCTAAGTAATGTGTGATATTAAAATTTAGCATTCCAACTAATCTTTGTTTACTCGCATCATACGAGTCCACTGGATATTCAAGGAGTGAAATGTATACTTATAGATGGATATGAGTGATAAAATTTATATCACCTGATTTAGTAAATTTAATTAGTGATGAAAATATTTGGGTCTTAAATAAAATTGTTATTATCGGAGGTCGTCTAGCTTTTTTTATTTGGTATCTATTGGTATCAAAAGCTATTCTTCTTGCGGCTGTAAACATTCCAGTTGCTGTCTGCCTAAGAATCTCTCATTGTTAAGAAACTGAATCTTTTGCATGCCGATCAACACAAGGTTGCCCTATCGCAACAACATTGAGTCTCGGCATGTATGAGAGCATTCTCATTTCTTACCGCATACTACTTGTTTTTGTTACTTATTAAGCGATTGTGAGACAAAGGCGCTGTTGTCGAAACTCGTGTCACAGTACCGTTGCTTAAGGCCCGTGCGATACGATTTGCGAAATACTTGTTGTCACGTTTACGTGCCCCGACATTTGGACTTGGTATCCTTTCACCGTCTGCATTGCTTTTAGGGACAGTAGCCTCAGTATATCTCTTATCAAAACGGATGT
>DWDX01001001.1:0-21189 GCA_018245675.1 Agara michaeli | reverse complement strand
GACATTGTCTGTATGCAACTGGACGAATTTAACTCTTTCAGTAGACATCGAGCCGATAAGGTAGATAAAGGTGTTGAAATTCATGTATTTACAGGTTTATTGATAAACAAAATCCATATGTAAATCGTTTTTGTAGTCGCCGAATTAACTATATATTAATCGTCGGAGTAATGTACTGATACCAACCATATTTGACAATCTACAACAATTCCTAGTACGTAAATTCTATTTGCGAACATTATGTGCGTTCGATGACCGTCACGAAGACACACACCGTGGAGGAGTATACATACTCCAAGCCTCCCGTATTTGCAGAAGAGATGTCAATGTGAAATAAAATCATTATTTTATTTATTTCGTTAAATATATTTTATTATTAATAGACATAAAAATAAAACATAACAAGATTATGAGTATTTAAGTCGATATTTACAATTGTAAATTAATAACTTTAACGTGATATTTGGTCGAACACATTATCACATTTGAGTCATCATTATGTTGATAGGTACAATTGACTTTTGATTGCTTTTTTTAATTCACTTCAATATTAAATATGCAAGTATATATAGGTATAAGTATAAACTAGATAAACCTAGATTTAATAAACTCTTTCTCAAACAGAAGTGCAAAAAATAAAAAAAAAGATTTGTTTAATTTAATAAACTAAGTAAATAAATTAAAAATCCCAACGAATAAAAAACAATTTGCTTAATTTAATAAATTAAAAAAACATTCAAACGCTTCAGTACAAAATAACAATCTAAGCGACCACAGTATATTATCATTTAACTATGATTAATACAGCCGTTTTTAGAACGTGCTCTTATTTAAGACCTGGTCACAAAATGGTACTTCGCTTCAAATAATACATGCATACAGCCATGGTAATGTAAACAAATATACAAATAGACACAATTGATTAAAGAAGTTCTTAACACAAGTACTCTATAGACTAGTACCTAAGTAGTGGTAGTAAGTAGTGACATTAAAGTACATGATCATTTGAAACTCTATAAAGAAAGAATTATTGCACGTTTATTAACGCTCATAATATAAAACTAACTAAATTAACTAGGTAGTTAATATAATATGTACATATGCAATATAAAACTCTGAACACATATTGTTATTAATTGTACGACAGTACATTGGATGTAAAATATAGGTCTATAAAAATGATATGCAGCATATACGAAGCATCGTATATTCTTATAAGGAAGGATCCATAAAAAATGTCCTCTTCAATTCCAACGAAACGACAGTTTGTAAATGTATCCACTTTGGCTTACAACTATATCCAATACATTTTATTACTGAACGGATTATTTGTATCTTGTTTCATAAATATGATATTATATCCACGCATGCAATCAATGCATTAAATGCTACATAGTATAATCTGGCGGGTAGTTTGCAATTCCATAATAATATTAGAAATATATTAATCCCACTGAACAAATATATGAATAATGAATGTAGTTGTCTGTTTTTGGTGAGATTGTGTCCCTAATTAGGTATCTATGCGTTCACTGAATTTTAATGAAGGACTATGAATATGAAACACTCACGTATATTTTTTTTACTATCCATGTTAGGGACGTGGAAAAAGTTAAAACAGTGCTCAAGGCCTTATTCACATTATGTTTAAAATATTATGTTAGTCTCCGCAGAGTGTAGTAGGGTACGTTTGTAATTAAAGGGTCACGTTCAGTACCCAGGGGTACGAAAGCGCCTAAACATTTGAACACGTCTGTAGCACGCAATGACCGCTATATTTTATCACGTGTTTGTTTGTATGTTTCTTCTATAATATAAAAATATCTTATACAATGCTCTCTCAGTATATCTTCCCGAATGCTATGAAGAAACTAACCTATTACTGCTAATTTCAGCGTAAACTTCGCGAACCAATTATATTTATCTACAATAATATAATTATTCACGTCGAAACATTATTGCAAGAGACTAGACCTGTATTATATCTATAATGGATATATATACACTAATTCTATTATTTACATTATTCATTCATTTCATTCATTCATTAATTGCCACGTACATTTTTACGTAGCTAATTATGCTTTTTTGCATTCAATTTTTTCCCATAAACAATGATTATTTTCATCTGAATCAATCTGTTATATCATATAGGCCGTAAGAGTCTTATATAAAAGTCTTCGTGGGTGAAAATTGATATATAATGAAGGTCCTTAGCAACGATACTCAACTTTTTCTTAACAAATGTGCGACTTATATTAAGATTAAGATTTAGAATCCGGTATCCAATAATGTTGCAATCGGATTTGGTCTAGTATGTAAAGTACAAAATGTATATTAATTGTAAATTAGCATTATAATTAATTTCATATTATGAACATGATAACAGTTAAAGCAAAATACCAGTGCTTCAACTAGTAAATGTTTTCTCCCTTTTTATTGTATTTCGCAGTGCTAAGAGGGAACGAAACAAAACATGTTAAGTTATATACTTAACATGTTTTGTTAACATCTAAACAGCTGCTAATGGGCGTTTATGAATAAGGAGGTGAATTAATCACGCATAAATGAATTGTGTACTTTATAAAATGCCAACGCTACCTTTTTAAATTTGGAAACACAGCTCTAATGGTTGAGTAACGTTGCTTGTCAACAAGCAAGCGTCAATTTTGTAAAAGGTTCACGTTTGCAATCCCTTCTCAAGGTTCCTCCTCTTAATAGCCTTCACGACAGCTTCTGCGAACCAAGGGACGACACAGCAAATGTTGCAAATTGTAAGCATGACGAACGCGATTTTGTAACTTCCGGTGTAATCGCGAATGAAACCTGAAACAAAAGGACAGAGCATTTTTTCCTCAAATAAAACACAATAAACAATTTGTAAGCAAAGCGTTATAACAATTTCAATTATCCTCAATTGTTAGTCATTTATCTCACGAACCATATTTAAGGTTAAATATAAATGTCTAAATGTTTCAATGATCTGCTATGATCAGGTGACCGATGTTCATTTGGTTGATAAAACATTGGGAAATATTTTGGAAATGCTAATAGTAGCGTTATTTTCATATGGCAACCATATTTATAGATATATGTGCAGCATTCGTCCTCTTTGTTACCTATAGTGAATTACACGCATGTTACTAACATATCCTGAATGTTTGCGTGTGGCTTTACATTATGTATGTTTCGCGACAACTAACCTTGGCGTTGGGCTACACACGTGAAACTTTGTATCATTATTTTACCGTTTCATTAAAAGGTGAAGTGTGTTGCGAGCAACTACTTACGAAATATTAATCAAAAAGTTTGGGGACTAGCGACTTAGTAACTTTCACTGTTTCCCAGTCGCGGGAGTGTGCGAAGTTAGGCTTGATGTATTGTTTCAGACAAGTTAACTTATAAATAATCAGCCAGCCGCAAGCTCTTCAGCGGCTCAAAGCGGAGCCGACACACTCGAAAATATCCCACATAATTTTATAAGGATGAGAAATATGATTATGCCAGTGATTGATGTACGAACTAACGCCTCCTATAGCGCTGTCCCTACTTACCGTTTCATGGTTTTGGACATTGTTGGTATTGTTCGTAACATTACAGTTCGTACATAACATTTGACAAACTTTTAATATTTCTCTAATCTAAAATTGTATGTTTTAACATCACGAAGAATATTTCCTGTATCCGTAAATGATTGTACACGGTAGGTACTTCGTAGTGAATCATCCAATTGACTTATGAAATTATCAATTTAGGACTGTACAAACGAAATGCTCTAGGATTTTCAACACATTTGCGCGAGTTAGCTGTCTTTAGATCACATAAAAGAAGCCTCTAACCTATCATAGGCCCAATGCTCAAGCTGATCCCTCCGGCCAGCAGCATGTACAAGCCGTAAGCTGGAGGATATCGGTCGATAGGCACGTATTCCGCCAGTACGATAGGTTGCGCTATGTGGACTAGAGATCGGAGAGCGCCCAATATACCGGTCAACGCGAGCAGCGGAACATACGTCGTGAACTGGATGAACACTGGAAATAAATAAAATAATTTTAGTTATTCATTCATTACAATTGCGACTTGGTAACCGTTCCTGGCTTCCTAAATTGATATGATGTGCGTATCTGTGTGTGTGTGTGTGCATAGGTGTATATGCGTGTATGTAGACTTTCTACCGAATACCTACTGGTATTCATTAAATAAATCAACCAAATTTTTAATGAAAAAATATTTGGTCAGAATTGTTTGTAAGAAATGTAAGCAGCACTGCTAACTAGATAGGTATACATAATACAAATAATATAGGTGCACGATAAAATCAACATTGGTGTACTATGGTGTACTTTTGTTATATCAACAATACCCGTATCATTTGGTATCCTCATCCATAATTACAATTAAATATGGCGCTGAAATCACCTTTTTGTTTTGTGGATAAATTTTGTGATGTGTGCCAGTGACAGAAAGGAAAACAATACTACTTTAGCAAATTAAAACACACTTTATAGTATTAGTAGGAACGCAATAGTATTGTTCTTTATCAATAGGATATCGTTTTTCGATCATATCGATAGTATTGCAAAATATAGGTACTACACCCCTAACGATATTTACTAGTTACGAGGTCACGATAGTATTGACAATCGATTATCGAAATCTACATTGTTGCTGGCTGGAAACTATACCCAAAGTTTAACATCGTATTGTATAAGTTTTCTATCTTAAGTTTAGATCGTAAAGAGAATAGGAGCGAGATTACCCGATTATCGTAAGTACTTAACTCGCTGAAGTTAACCGAGAACTCGGCAGAGGCTGTAGTCAGCCACTTAATCACGTTTGTAGCACAGTAACATTGATTGGCCCCGTTCTAGTGGCTGTGGTCGCCCGCGTTTAGCAACTAACCGACCGGCTAACGAAACGGGCTATGCAACCATTATTTAAAGTTAACTTAATTAAGCACTATCAAAACACATTACATTTGATAAAATACCATTTACAAAATAATAACCAATTGATAATTAATGTACCTACGTTTGGTGACAGCAAAATTAATTTAGACAATTAGGTTAAATCCGTTGATGGGTATAGTTAGTAAAAAAATAATATTGTACAATGTAAGGCAGATTAAAAACGAGGATCTGCAGAGTGAGAGAGAGATTATCCCCGTCGCACTCGCACTTATAACGCTGTTATGTATATATACATCGTAAGTATACGCATACTTATTGTGAGGTTTTAAAAATATATGTATAATCTTGTTTAGGACGTTTCCCAAAGTGTTCAAATAGCAAATTGAAACATGAGAACGTATAATGCTATTTACCAAGTCTAAACAGCGCAGTGAACAGAGCGCCTGCGAAGAACATGTAACGACTGTTCATCCGGAAGAACTGACCAGAAACGCCTAGAAGGAGTCGCGCGGCCATGTCCGTCGCGCCGCCCGTTGCTATTATATTTGCTATTTCCGTCTGAAAACAAAACACCTTCGTGTAAATATTATTTCAATCCAATAAAAGAGAAGATATAGTTGGTGAGTTATTTCACCGATATCAATATAATATAGTTAACGGCTAATCTTTACGTACACGTTACAGTTGTAATGTATTAGGTAGATATAAGTAATATTAAATGCTTTTCAATTATTGTTTATGTTCTTTTGTGTTTATGAGAACATACCATATAAAATGTATAGAACTACAAATGTGATTTACTCCGAAAATTGTATACGTAATAAAAGAAAGCATATATATTCAAACAGCAAACCAAAAGCATATATTTTCGCTGAGGCTTTTTTACTGAGTGCTATTGAATGATTCATGATTCATCACACTTAATATTGTAAACGTCAGGATAACTCAACTCCAAACTTTGTTACTATCTCACGGGATTGCACACGAACTTGTTCGTGAGTAGGTACCGCAGAATTTGAGCGGTATACAGTGCAAAACTATTATCTTAAAGCGACAATGCTATGTAGAATCACGTACACATACTATATGAATGAATAAAAAACCTTTGCTAAATGTCCTCATGTAATGTAGGCATTATCAGTAGGTACCTACTTTTTAAAATCCTGACTGATATTTCCTTCGCTTAAAATTAATCGACCGTACCTACTTAAGTAATTTCATTGTACCGACAGTATTCTTTATAGATAACATTTTGTCTTTACATATGTACTTTGTAAATGTAATCTCAGTGTTGGTTTAACAATTAAAATTTAAGAAAAATCGTCATAATCGCATTAGATCCATGCCTCAACGAAATTCGACATTTGGTTCCGTTCATTAAAATGTGGAGAAAATTTTGAATTTGTAGTAATTTAAAATTTAAAAAAAAATACTATGTCCGCGATAAATATGTGATTTGGTTATCTGTAAAATAGAATCGATATAAACACATGTAAAATATAAAATTTTATTTCATAGGAGGCTAATAAAATGAGTGACTATATGCAATAATGGTGCTAATCCATATTTGTACTGAGCATAGGTCTCTAGCAGATCGATCAGCTGCAGCGTAAGCCTTCACACCGCGCCATTGTGAAATTCACTTCTATTGTTTTGAAACAAAAGCAGTGTTAGCCCGGCAGTTTCGATTTCAGTTCCTGACGCGCGCCTCTGACTTTGCAAACTTACATGCTTTTATAAATTAAAAATTAAATATCACTCGCTATAACGACGAAGGAAATATCGTGAGGAAATCTGCTCATCTTAGTGTTCTTCGTGCTGTTTTCACAGATTTATGAAGTGTTCAAAATAACACTTAGACTGCGGGAGTAAGCCATGTTTTAAACCCTCTCATTGTAAGAAACTCGTATCCAACAGTCAAACAGTAAAAGAATTGAATCAAAATTCTTATATTTTAAAAACATCCTAAAATCAGCCGAGAATGTTTAAAAATTAAGTAAAGAACAATCGCCGCAGGGTTCATGCTACATTGTCAGTAGCGGCATAAAAGTCAACTGCGCTTCACTTTTCTCAACTATAACTTTCATATTTATTGCCACTATCAAGACTCTTAAGAAGCTCTTCAGCTTTTACGAGTTAGCATACTATGTAAACACATAATGCAATACTCTTGCCTACAATATATTCCAATCTATTCTTAATGTTAAAACAAAAAAACAAATCTTTAATAATAAAGAGTACTTAGATATGTAGTGATTTTCCACGAAAACTCGAAATAGGTCGACACAACGATGGCGGCCGCGAGATGGAAACATTGAAGGTTATATTTAACTTCTTGAAGCCCTTGACGACGTATTGTTAGGCTATTTCAAAGCGAAAGATGGAAATGAAGGGGGCAAATATAAATTGGGAAACAGGTTGAACAAGTAATGATTTGTAAATGAAATCCTGATGGATTACTACTTACAAAACGGAATAATTCTCTTTAGATTAATAAATCAAAGGAGGTAGAATATTTTAAAAATTAATTATGCCAGGAATAATTGGAATGTTTTGTACTATATTCATCAATAAAATAACATATAAATTTATAAATTATATAAGATTAATCTTACGTTGTTGTAGGAAACGGGTTTCATTGTATGTAATCGCTCTATTTTTTTTTCCTTTATTTTCAAGTTTTTCGTTTCAGTCCTTATTTATGTGGCAAAATATATAAATATGTTGTTAGCAATGGAAATAATAACGCAAAACAAAGCTAAAGCATGTTAAACGATGTTCACTAGTTCAATTCTAGACATTTTACGTCTCAATTGTATTATATGAATAAAACATTAGTGAATTCTTTTTACATATATTATTTTCATTTTCATCGAAATATTAATTAAGCTCTTGTCAAAATGCAGGTATGCTCATTTAATATTTTTTTCAGATATAAAATAGCTATTGTACCTACTACCTGTCATATAGGTTTTTATACTCACCGATAGATTTAATGCTTAAGAAAGTTTGTAATTTTTTATAATCAAAGCGTATCCAAGCCTAGATATTTATATTAGGCCTTTGATTAAATTACGAAAATATTTACCCGTGATAAATTATTTTTATCGAGGAACAAAGGCTCCACCGTGAAGAATGTGAGATCCGAAAAAAAGGTCAGAGCCATCCCGAGTATTATGTTGTCATACACCAAGTCCTTTAAAAGGGTCAGGTCTAAATACTCCGCCACAGTTTGCCTGAAAACGAAAATGAACTTTTTATACACCATTAATAACATGGACATCGATCCAAAATGGATATAAATTGATACCTATATTATAATTTATCACTATTAACGACATATCTCTTTACTGGGGACATGTCTTCTCTGATAACAAAGACAGGTTTTAAAGTGAGCCTGTAGAAGTACACCAATTCATACGAAAGAATATTGAATATGTATTTTTACATTCAATAACTTCCGATATCGAGATCAAGTGTCTAAAATGTATTTGAATCTAGCAAAACCGTCGAGAGATTTTACTAATTATGATCACCTATCTTAGGGTTCAGTGTAGTGTTTATTAATATTATAAGATATCGTTAGCACTGTGTCAACGATTCAGGGTTAAGTTACACTACATAAAGCGGTTGAAACTCCGACGACCTTAACTGTTGTTGTCGCAATCACAGTACAAAATGACACGGATCGAACATTGATCTGTAGCAACATCAAATGGAAGATAACTTATATAGTATATGAATGCTGGTATTCACTCGATATAAATGAATTACAATATAAAATCTAATTTATTGTTTCAGGTAAAATTACAAGATTCTTATTCCACAAACGTGTAAGGTAACTACTACACTACGAAAGTAATAAGTATTAAGTAAATATTGTAACTAGGCTTATACAATTGTAGAATTACTTCAAGACTTACTTACCATTTACCTTCTTTGTTTTTGATTATCGGCATAGGCTCTACGCCAATATTACCAAAATTGCCTAAACTAGACACCGAGGCGGCTTTATACAGATTCTCAATATATACATTGTCGCTGGAGTCGAATTTGCTATCAGTCTTCCTGTCCCCCGGGATCAGAACCACGGGAATGCTCAATCTCCTGGAAACAGCTAATTTCGGGAGGAACAGCAGTCCCGAACCCTTCCGCGGATTCTCAGCACTTGTGTACAAATTCTCCACTGACTTAGTATTATCCAATTTGTTGACTCCGTTCCCGTTTGTAGTAAAGTTAAATTTATTCTCTGTGTCTCCAACAGCCGGAGTCGGTGGAATCACTGTAATTATTTTCTTACAATAAGGAAAAGTCATTTTACCGTTATATATTATAAACAACCTTATACTTAGCCAAAGCCGTTTAATAAATGAAAAAAGATATCAATGAAATGTGAAAATTTCGTGTTATTCATATTTGAACGTCGATATTTAAAGTTAAAAGCTTTTTAAAAAGATAAAACGCTATATACAATGTTATTAAAAATACAGTATTAAATTAAAATTCAAAAAACACTCACACACAATTTTTTCACACGATTTCACTTGTCGCACCATATGCCACGACACCGGCTGCATGACTAAGGCACCGAAAATACTGTGTGCTGAGATCGCGCAAAGTATTGCAAGGGTCCCTCTGAAGCCGTATTCAGTTATAGTAAACTTAATGAACAATGGGTACACCATAGTAATGAGACCTATTGAGGCCTTACACAAACTCAAGTACAGCACCTTCTTCCTCGTAAAGTAACTATTAAAACTCGTATATGACACCGGAATCAACAATCCCATTCCCAATCCTTGAAGGAATCCATTAGTTACGATTAACTGTGAGGTAGACGATACAAATATAGCTAGGAACGAAGCTAATGTGTAGATAAACGCTCCGATCAGACCAACTTGACGGAGCGTGAGCTTCTTCAGCGCGATATTGGTCGAGAAACCTGGAAATGATATTTTATTGTGAGAGAGTAAATCGATTTTTTGTACACATAAGATATAGATGTTTTTTTACAAAATACTGTACAACTTAGAACTGTTCGAAGCACAAGTCAATAACCGCTATCTAGACAAATGTGCTGTATCCTAGCCTGAAGACTAATTTATTACAATCCAATCTATTTTATACCAAAAACAAGATATACGAATTCCTATTGAGGATTAGTGTGTTAAAGTATGACCCCATTTGGCTAGAACTAATCATCCTAATAAGAATTATTATTCAACAAGCTTGAATGGATATATTTAGGTATGAATGTAGAGACACGCTATACACTCAAAGCCAGAAGCCAAATGGCTGGAATGACCACTTAACTACAGGTCGCTTGCACGTCCCAAATCTTTGTTATTGTGTTCATCATCGGGATATTTTGCAAGATTTTGCATTGGTTTTAAAGAGAAGCTTCTTTCCACAGCCCTGTTGATTGATGAATTAGGGGATCATCCTGTCAGTTCCCTCGGGCGAGGCCGACAGCTTACAATCGATTGCTTTCAGTTCGTGTAACAGTTTACTTTGAGCATAAATTATATTTTTATCCTACAAAAATCTTCTATTGATTTTACACGATTGTTAAGTTTAACTGAAATAAATTATTTAAAAAAAAATGGTCACTTAACATACATTATGTATAAATTCCATCGCATATGAAAATTTTCTTTCATGTATGTATATGTTTTATGTATGTAAATGTACGTGTGTGTCGACATTTATGAACACTGAAATATTGGTAATACTCCTATGTTGTGAGAGCTTCTGCTTCGCCAATGGCGTAAGCTTCTGTCTAGGACAATTATCTCATTGAATTGGTAGGTACCAACGAAAGCAGTATCTATTTTACTTTTACGACTGAATAAGCCTCTCGCAAGCCTGTTATAAAATTTAATTGAGAAAGTAAAAAAATAAATGTACTACAGAACACTCATGTTTATACAAAGTTCAAATCTACAGGTAGGTTACTAAAAGGCGAAAAATATAACAGGCTACAAACAGTTAGTGAGTATTAAAGCTAAACTCTAGCCTATTAAAAATATAATTGAAAAGATGACAAGCCATTTAAAATGATCTGGTAAAAACTAACTATTATTTATTATGGCAATGACATTTTCTTAGCAGCTCCATCTTGAATTATTACAACTTTAAATAATTAAGTGGACATTACATAATGAGGATTCATAAATTTTTTCACACTTCTTATTTCAAATGCTTGAATTAATTATATAAAAAAATATTTTTATTAGCTTTACATTATTTTAAGTATTCGATGATACCTTCAAAGTATATTCACATGTATAATAATATGTTTAATTAAATAAAACGACGTTATCTTGTAATCACTACTTAAAGATTCTAAATAGAATTGATTTGAATTATATCTCTTAACTTTTATCTATCGAAAACACTACTTATGTTTATTTTTCATACCATCTGATTTACGATAACTCTTTTAGAATATCAAACTAAAATAGTCGCAAGAACCCGTTTATCGTATTACCATAAAATAGATAAACTATATTATATTACACATTAATCATTCCTATGCGGCTCATAAAATTTTAACAATCAAGAATAATGGCAGCTAAATAAATATAAAAGCGATATTTAAAAAAAAATTAAACAGTGAATTTTGATACTTACCAGCAATGGCCAGTGTAACTTGAAACACTCCATAGACTACGGTTACCGCGCCCGTACCCACCCCTAGTTCGTCCAAAAAGTCATTGTATATAAAACCAAACACAGGCTGATGTGCAGTACCTGCAATCTGAAAGATTACATACATATTTATCTGGATTAATTAGAAATACTTATGGCCTTGACGCACAGGTTATAAAAGATCAGGTAAATACGCATCGCAACATGTTGCCATTTCTTATCTGAATATCAGATCAATGAGCGCTAATAGTTTAACAGAAAATGTTACTAAATCATTCCTAATGGTTAACGTTAAATAACAGTCGTTAAGCTTTGTCGGAGGATGTTCAGATATTCTATAAACGTCCGATACACAATCTACTTAATTTAAACTCTAGGCAATAATTTTACTGTTACCATCCTGTATTGGCTAGAGTTTAAATTAAAGTAAGAAAATCACCATATTCAGACGGACGGACATCCCTCAGTAACTTACACGTAGGCGACAATATAAATTTGAAAAATGTAGTAATGTAAGCAATTACAAATACAATACTAAAACTAATCATTTAATCATATGAAAACGTTGTTTGTATCAGAAATAAATATATCATTACTTTATATCATTTTGGGCGATGTTAGGTTTTCGTATATTAGAATGTGTAGAAGGAAACCTAATATTTAAAATAAGTAAAAAAATAAATCAAATTCGTAGAACACAGGTAGACCGGTTTAAACTGGATTCGTCTTAAATAACATGTACGTCTCATTTAATGCTTCTTTTTTATTATTCATAGTTATTTAAACGTGTTTGTGTTTTACATAATTAATATTTAATGTTTTTTTAAAATCGATCAGCAGCGCGCGTCTCTTATGGAATTTTCTAACTGGTCTACATTCATTCCACTTAAACCTAATGAGGAAAACAGCTTGATAACTAAGGTGATATTTACCTATTAATTCTATTATGGTTTACAAGTAAGTGCGTTGTACCGCAGGCCCCCGGCCCTATTGAAACGTTACGTGAATAGTGTATCCATTCATGAGAACTGAGTGGGAGTGGTTCGTGTGGCCACACGTGACTGTTACATTCTTCAAACCGCAATAATTACTGCGATAACAGTACGATAAAGAAGTAGCGGTAGGCGTACAAATAAACTTAAGCGAACTAGCGTTCTTAATTACATACAATATTTAACCTATAGCGGATATTATTATTTCGTGAATATGTATGTGTGCTATATAGACGTTTAAAACAGCCCTTTTCATATTGTCCTTAATCGCCTTAATACCGTTATAGTATTAAGTGAACAGAATCTAGTGAAAGCATTTGCGATTTTGTTTTGTTTGCTTCGTATAAATAGATTAGTGAGGAATTATCGTCATAACGATCAATTTTGTCGTTTATCTTTGTATGCTAACCGCAATCATTCTACCAATACAGCTGAATAAGACCGTATAGAATTCACGGATGACCGTTAAACTCGACATAATCACTAAAAGGTTAAAGGGTCCGTCATAACAGTAATTGGTTACCGATTGCTACAATATTGCTCGATAAGCAGTTCCTATACAAACATAGTACGTTCTTACTTACGACATTATAAGCCTTTGAGTCACGGTCAGGTTACGAATTAGATAATACGTACATTGTAGCTTCAACCGCAATTCTTTATATTCATACATACATATATCTATTTTTAAATATTTGTTTTATATTACGTGCATTTCTACAACCCTAATGATTATACACTTGGCTTGTAGATCACTAAGCCGTACATTTCCTATATTTATTAAAAACCCTATTATATAATAATTTGAATATTATGAATTTAAATTCACCGATATGATATTTGACGTGCCATCAAAATCATTCACATTGTACAAAAGAAAGCATTATGATATCAACATTTAATTTTATTAGGCAAACGTATAATTACTCAAGAAGTTATTGAGCAATGCGATAATTTTAAGCTTGTAAAATAGTGTCGGCCGTAAATGTGATCCCTGTAGTAAAATGGAGTCATTAACAGCAGTGGGCTATTACTATGTATTTTATTTTGTATTTTCCGACCTGAAAAACCCATGTGGAAAGTTTTACAACTGTTATTATTGTAAAGTATGTGAAGCATCTAAAAACAACACGCTTGCAACCAGTTCTCCATCCCAGAGCGTGAGATATGGAACATACTTCATTCATCACATTGCTCTGGGGCATACGCTTTTCCCCCCTCCTTATTTCAGTCATCTAAATAGATTCATGATTTTGAAGTTAGATTGAATTAACAGTAACTGTAATACAGTATATGATGCAGCACGCTCGTTTGGAAAGAATTCGACTATCTTTATGGTTCAGCAATGTTGTTTTAATGAGAAATTATACCCTTTTTCCAAGTTAGCCTTAGCCATGTAAACCTATTGTCGCTAAAATAGAAGGAATAGTGATTCGAACGCATACAACCTACCCTACACAGTTACACTACCGATATTTTTAAATTAAGTATTGGAGGTATTGAGTTAAGAATCGTTAATTTAAATAAGTTTTAATATACAGCCCGTCCGCCACACTTTATATACTGATTAACTATGTACAAACCGGTTTCGTCCGATATTGACTGAAAATGACGTCCGTGATCTTTAAAAAACCTACAGCCGTCTTTTTGTACAAATACGTTATGCATAAACATAATTTATAATAACAATAATTGGATCAATTCCACACAAGGCATACCTACTATATAATATTATGTTTGCTATACATATATAGTATAGTATACTGTACTATGTAACAAAAATATCATATCATATTATGTTATATGATATTTTTGTTACTACAAAAAATGTTATGTGCTCAGCAAATGTTTGTCCTATGTTTGTTTGAATGTTTGTCCTAGTTGGGAATCGAACTCACAATCTACGGCCAGTCATATACATGCACCTATAGGTAGGTATATATGCAGTACATACGTATATAATCTGTGACAAGGTTACTGTAACCAATCAATGTTTCGTTGCGTATGAATACTTTTCACAAATGGGTTTTTTTTTAATATGTATTAGACTAAACAATTGTTAACTATCTGATATCATATATTTCTTCACGAATACCATACACGACTAATTCTAATTTTTCTTTTGTTTTTTTTATTATTGTCATTTTGTAACTTTTTTGTCAAGTATTTTTCAATATTTTGTTGTACTTTTCAGTTATAACTTTTGTGTAATCCCTAGTGTTTACCTAATTATTTATTTTAAATTATATTAACCATTGTAATTGTTCGCGTAATCTTTATTGGTATGTGTACAACATGTTGTGTTGTTTTGCACAAATCAAATAGGTGGTAGAGAACGTTAATTGCTTTTTAAAAATAACCGCTAGATACGTTATTTTTAATGTGAGTTGACGGAGGCAGATTTTTAAAACAATACATCCATTATTACACGATTTAACAAAGAGAATAAATTTAGTGCTTACACGTGTATTATTTATACGAGTAATACTTACATGCGTATGAATACATAATGTATGTCAATAATTTCTTTTGCAATGTAAGTTAGTTGCTAACCTATTTGAACGATGTATTGAGGTCCAATGTACTAATTTTAATTCTCCTAGATTTTTAAGTAACTCTTTTTCGAAATTTTCACGAGAAATTCACGAAATATAACTAATTATATAGCCAATTTTAAAAGTAATATATTGTATTATTGTTTACCACATAGAACCTTTCACAGCCGGAAACGCATTGGCCACTTCCGGATGTTGCACATGTCCAATGTCCATAGGGTACGGTGACCACTTACCATCAGGTGGCCCGTCTGCCTGTTTGTTACGGTATTTTTTTTATTAAATAAAGCAAATTTACAATGTAAAATCGAAATCGTAATGAATAAAAATATTCAAATAATATTGAAAGACTGTTGTTTTAAATATTGAATGAACAGAGCGCAAATAAGTCATCAAATTACCTATAAGTAACCGATGAAAATACTTTATGGATGCATAAATGTAGTTTCTTTTTGTTATACAGCGAAATTTAATAAGTCTTATATCATTTTACTACTGCATTTGTGTAAAATATTAATACGACACGAATATTTGAAGATACTTTTTTGTTCTATTTATTGCTGTTTTCATCTCGTAAGACATTGTTCAAAAATGCAGGCATCCAAGTAACATAGATATAATATTAGTATAGGAATCATTGGAAATATTGAAAGCATGGTGAACGTAAATATTTCCTGTCCCTCGCTTACCCCTATTTGCTTCGTAAGATCACAAGGAATAAATAAACAGATACTTACGAATATAAGAGACAGGCCGACGCAGACCATGTATCCCCAGCCACCCTCGGGAGGCACCAGCTCATATTTTTTATCATCACTATCACAGCTTTGCAGGCTCTGCTTTCCACTCATATTCGAAATATTCCCAACGAACTTATGTACCTCATTGACACGAGACCATCCTTTATAAACCTGCCGGGTGGTCTCATAGAGCCATAATAAAATAAATCGCGCGGAGGCTGTGTGCTGAAGGCTTTAATTATATCACCTTAATTACGATTACGCGGAGCATCAGTTCGTTAACAACAACCGGTACACGGAATTTCCACAAACAGAAATTGACAAACAACTGATAGTTTTGCCGCGCGACAGAGAGCGACGATGTCTTATTGTGAACTAGACCGAGCGCTGAACTTCGAAATAAATAATAATTATTTATCGGAGAGGACGAATAAGCGGTGTTGTTCAATGGGGACGATTGTTTGACAACATTGTCGTGAATTTTACGTGTGATCTGCGCGGATGCGGAATATCTACTTGGCACATTTAACTGTGCATGTAAGTGTCAACCATGCTCATAAAACACAAACGGCTTTCGTTCCAGCTTATAATATTAGTGTAGCAGATACCAGCTCGAACCGGCCGGCTTGGATTCGAATGAAAAAAATTCGACGCATGTCAATATTTTACATTGTAGTGAATTTTTACCCATGTTCGTTATTTTATAAGAAACCTGTGATTATATTTCTATGAAAACATGTTAACTACATAACGTTGGCATATTTCATGTTAAATGAACGACTCAAAATTGGTTTAAAATTAAGTTTCTTAAGGAATTTAAAATTCTAGTCATATTTTTAACGTTAATTATTTTGTGTGTTACATTTTGCGCATTTAAATATCTGCATCTGCAAGATTCAATCTACAATAGCATATATATTTTTTTTATTTTATAATAGGGAACACTGAAAATCCAAATCCATTTCGCTTACATCGTTGGTAAGAGTAAAAGTTTATAAAAGTCTTGACAATCAGTCCGTTGCGTCGTACAAATAACGATTATTGCTCGGATAGTAAAGTGAACGCTCCCATAATGCGGGCTAAATCAATGCGCAAGCAAATAACGCTTATCAACTCAATGTGTTTGCAATATTTTACAAATTACTCCCACTCTTCGTATATTAATGAAAGTAACTCATATGTACGTACATAATCGCATAATCACAGTTTATTGTTAACTAATGCAGCAAAACAAATGACACAAAACATAAAGCAATATATTTGTGTTTTCCTTACATTATTGCGATGTATAGAATATCGCACGCGCAAACAAGAAACATAGACAAAATAAATTAATATTTATTTATTCATATTATGTGAGACTTAATACTAATTTAAAGTACAATAAAATTGACATCTCAGACAAATCGACGACTGCGAAGGGATTCCGACAAAAAAAAAAATATTGAAACGAGCGTCGCAAGTTATTAACAGATTGCCATTTAAATATCATGTAATAAAATTGACGATTATAGAATTTATTATTTTTATTTATTTATTTAATTTGGGACACCCAACACAGATAACACATTTTAAAATTAGGTACGTGTACAGTCATTGTTTTATGTATATTAAAGTTATTTGTGTACCCGCAATTACAGAATGCCACAGCATGCGTATTCTTAAAACTAGACAACAACCGAATGATAGAATTTAAATTAACAAAACTATGTGAATAAGACTAAAAGAAAGAAAAAAGTAAGCTAAAGTTATTTGTTACAATAACCATGTCAATGCTAAAACAGACACAAGTTGTCATATACGGTAAGATAAACATTTGCCTTAGCGTTCAATGTGAAGAATTGACGTTGAAATTTCGCGTTCAAATCCAATTAAAATTAGTATTATGAAAATGGTATTTCATTTTCGGCTGCTATATTGCAGTACGTATAAAAAGTTTTGTTCCGATTTTATTTTTACTGATTCAATTAACTAGAAATACGTAAGACATGAAGCGCGAAGGTTAGGAATGTGGGAGCTATGAATCTATTTTTGCATTTTCTTGTTTTGTTCATAATTTCAAATATATACCTCAACGTAAACTTTAAAATAGAGTTGATTGCAAAATTTGACTCGAACAAACAAGACCCTAAGCAAATTTATTAAAACGTAGTTAAACCAAATGTTTGATGTAATTCGAAAGTAGAACACTCGACGTTCGGCTTCATATTATGGTTTATCATGTTTCTGTAATTACATAAAATTAAAAATGTGCGAACAAGGCGTTGTCAACGGTGAACTTCGTTAATTCGCATTGTAACAGCGTTATGGAGTATGCTCCTGGCCACCCACAGATGCAATAGAAACTTCCCTAATAGTGATATTTAAAAAAGCTTACGATATTGCATTTAAAGGTATCTAATATAATCAATGTACCTACAATTGAAATTTCATAATATTTGAAACATTGCATTAAATTACATTGATTTCCATTGATCGCTATAAGAAAAGGAATTTATTAATTATCATATTGTGCTATTACCTACTGTAATTATAGTGTAATTATTTATCACGACGAAACCTTTGCATTGTAGTGTTTCGGAGGACAAAGGTATCAAAACCATTCCGCCGGGTCTCGTGCAATCCGATTCATATTCGTTTCTGCGATTCGTATCCGTTTTTGCAATGTAATTAGTCGGCAAATACCAGGAAACCATGAAGTTGCAAATGTCAATTTTCTTATTAATTTATCAGCAGGTATACGTAATTAACAATAACAGGGAAATGCATAAAAAAAAATTTCGGAGTCCATTAATAGGTACATAATTATTGGTTCGAAAACGACACTATGAAGTATTTACGTTTCTACGATGTACCTCGGTAATTGCGATAGCGGCCAGGAAGTGGACATTTTTTTTAAAACATAAAGAGCTTATAGAGCGATTGTGTTTTATTAAATATGTTTGACTCGGTCAAGTAATGGGGAAACAAGTAAGAAGCAACACTGCGTATATATTGAAATAAGCCAGCGCTGCTTATTTCAGTAATATGAAAACGGAAGCAGAGGTGCATTGATGGGCTATTAGAACTCCTCAGTGGCTTTTAAGACGTTTTTATAAATGAAATTGCCATTGATAAGACTTGCTAGGCTCGACATTTGACCCATAATACCCTGTCTAACTATGCAATGTCTATTAATATGCCAGCTTTATTAATAAATAAAGCTGGCAATCGAAATGCCAATGATCAAAAAATATATATCATATTACGTAAAGTTACGCAACTCTGTGAAATTGACTTTGAAATACGTTAAACGTTTGAAATCAATATCTATGGAATGTGCCTTGTCCAGTTGCCGATTAAATTAATACGTAGAGTTCGAATGAGTGAACTAATTTGGTGTGTTTCTAAGCTTATCTCTATATGTCGATGCGGAATGTTGATGCGATCAAATAAAATTAAGCTGCAATTGTTTTACAACAATCCGTGAATTGCGAATATTCTCGGATTGTAGCAAAATAACTATAGCTTAATTCGATTACATGGATTTCCGCAAAGTAACGAGTGATATACAATTAACTATCTAAATATAGATTTTTAATAACAGCCAATGAAATAGGATGTGCGACAGTTGCTATAAGTCTGTGTAGGTACGTAACTAGATACCGATTAGTCGGACACAAATGTAAATAGGAAGATATTACATTATCGCACAATGTTACGATAACATCATAATGTCGGCTATAGAGATGACGTTGACATTTGAACTCATTTTGAATGTAGAGATATTAGAGTTCATCTGTTGTGAACGGTATCAGTTTGGCGTGTCCGATGAAGAGCTTGCGTGCAAAGAATTTTACGACAGAAATGTTGTTTCCGTGTTCAATGATAAACGTTTAAAGCAAACGATTACAAATTGAAACATGTTACGCCTATTTTATTTCATTTATAGCGCCGTTCCTAATGAATACCTAATGAACCAATTATAGTAAAATTGATCTGTAATATTTATATATGCCCTATTAATTTTCGAAGTTTCTTAAATAAAACCATCTGTATTGTATAAAGGCGAAGGCGAGCGGAGTATTTTGTTGTGAAACTCTTTTAATGAAGCTGTTAAAGAATTCACAATACCCACTGGCGTTGTGCAAAATATTCCATTTCTAAGTGAGAACCAGCTTTTTAGTGTTCCAGATAGCACTCCATAGTTTTATTGTGAACCGACTAAAAGTTAAATATAATAGGAACGTTTCAGACCATTGAATGGAATCATAGATTTTTTTAAACAAAAACATTTACAATTTTAAAAAACAATTAACATTTTTTTTTAAAGGCTTACGTTACACTATGAACTCATCTAATGGTAAATGAAGTGTAGTCTAGAATATAGAACACTTGTCTAGAATGTGCCTCTTTTGTGTAGTATGCAAGTTTTAGTTATTGTTTGGTATATAACTAAAAATATTCTTTTAATGTTTCAATAAACTTCAATTAGTCTATATACCAACTCGGATACCAAGAACTTTAAAGTGGCTTACAAAACTAATATTGACCGTTCTAAGAGTTTGGCTTTCTCTAACGAGACTTCGTTAAGCAAAGACGAGTAAGGCCTCGCTTGACAGCAGATCTTATAGATTAAAATCTTCGTGAATCCTTAACTCCTTGAGCTCTATATGAACTCAGCAAGTTGTTTCGTTTCTTAGTGAAATACTAATTTCTCCCATTACTAATTACTTTCATGGTTTGTCATAGCACAAAATACAGCGCTGGTGTTGGATTAAATTGACATCATTAAAAGTACTTTATTGATTAAATAAACCACGAAAACGATGAAATAACTTTTTTTTTTCGAATCACAAGTCTTATTAAAATACTTATCACTGGCCTTGTGTTAAATATTGTCTAAACATTTCCACTGTAAACTGATTTTTTAAATGTAATTTTAATGGCCATAATTACCATTCGCCGGTCTTAACCTACAACGTATAAACAAAATAACTAAAGTTAATAAGAAACAAATATTGTGCAATGTCTGCCACATTTCCAACGGAAACTGCCCAAGCTTGTTTATTTTATTTTTTATTGCCCCATACATTAACATAATATTTCCCATTAACCAGTTATCAACGAGCCACCACAACAAATGTTATCTAAAAAATTGGTGTTGTATTTGAAAAAAAATTGTTATTACGGAATAATCATAAGAAATGAATAAATACGTACTGTCGCGAATTTTTTTCAGAACTATTTTAGAGCAAAATATATACCCGATACATCGAATGCTATTTGCTTGTAGAGTTTTTTTAGAATAAAAAAGAAAAATTCTCAGCTTATATATAAAACCTGAGCTTCAATATATATA
>DWDX01001000.1:0-21192 GCA_018245675.1 Agara michaeli | reverse complement strand
ATTATCCATCCTGGGTTTTGTTTACTTGAAAAGCAGTAAACTTGCAGGCAGTCACAAGTACCCGATTTGGCCTGTGGACTTTTGCATTCGGACTGTAGCAATAGGGTTCTTGGTGTCAATTAATTTAGATAGTATCAGGTGTTAATAAAAATATAACAGTTTGTTAGTTATTGGTAATTTTCCTACAAAAACAGGCCAGTTAACATTATGACGATTGAGTTCAATTTGTCCGAACTTATTTTATCTCGTCCACGTTCATTTGTCTTACATACGTGTCATTTAAATATACTCTAGGACTGTGCTTTTAGGATTTGTCTGGTGGTGGCTTAGATTATATTTCAATTAGTCATGAGCCGTAGCACCTTGAAAACTGATTACAGTAGTTAGCACACGCGTTATTTAGAATACAATAGTCGTGTGAATTATTATACAATGTTCACAAATCTATTAGCGGACAGGTGTAAGCATCTACGTTTATATCTCATCCGCTCAAAATTGAACCTAATTGATGAAAAATAAGGGTTGAATTGGATTACAAGAATTTAAATCGTATGCCGGTTTTACAGGATCAAGTATAGATTCAAGCAGTAAGTGTATTCCCAAATAAATATATTTAGACACAAAATTAGCAATTAGTCAAACTCGCATGTCTGCAAGTTCACGCAGTTAGATGCTTGGTTTAAAAAAGGCAATGACGACATAATGGTAAATATATAACCACGACTGGTTAACCGTATTTAATCTTCTGATAGCTAAACCAACAGCACGAAATTTTATCGCTTTATATTGGCGTTTATCGAATAACCAATTCACCTGCGCCAGTCCTAAGGGGGGCCATGCAGGTGTATTGCCACAGTCAATATCAGAAGACCGCCAGTGAGACGCATCGTTGGCAACATCCGCCGCGTCTGTAAATAATGCCGCTCGGAACAATTAGACGCTTACACAATGTATTGCAATATTTTACTGAGATTACGGCCCGCTTGTAACACCATGAGATGCGTGGGCTGCATATTGGAGTTTAGAAATACAAATATACATAGAAACTGTTAATTTCTGATGGTACGACGCGGAAAATTACGAAATTAAAAAATAAATAGCATCGTAACATTCATACTAATATTATAAACTAGATTTTTAGCCGCGGCTTCACTCGTGTTGTGTTTAAAGTTTTTACAACGATTGAGTAACTCTGTTCTTACGTCTTAACCAGGATCATAAGGATAAACGTCAAGTTTCCAATTTTCCAGATTAAACATAGACTGCCTAGAATTACAGTAAACACTGTTGTTTCTTATAGAGATGAAAATAAAATCGTTATCGACGTCGCTAAGACTTCAAGATTTTTGAAAATTGATACGATATTATATATTTCAGTTTATTGATGGAGTATTGTATTGATACCTTCTGCAACAATGCCTAAATTAACAGTTGACGACTAAATAATATTTTACGTAATGTTACATTATAGCCTTTATAGTTTTGAAACACAATTTGAATGTTACCGCACCCATGGAAACCATGGAACAATTAGAGGCGCGTTTCAAAACCATACCACTTGTGGGACGGTCACCAGAACGTCACAATACGAGATGAAATTAAGTAAAGCAGTGCGCAATGCGTTCGAAACTCGTACCTTTGACACACTCATTGTGTCGGATCGGGACTGACGTAACACAATTTCTGTGTTGCCACGAAATTGTCTAATCGTTCGCATTTCTCAAGTCGTTTTGTTGTGTGATTATAACATAATCGCCACCAATGTCAGCTATTTCATATAATGCGAGACGTTAAAAACAACAGAACTAATTACTACGTCAATTTTAACAAAACACTTTTACTTCATACATTTCAAAAAAAACTATAATACCTTTGCTTAGTGTTGTATTAGTCATTTGTCACTCTTCTTTTAAGAACTGACTTCAATCTTGGTTTATAAACCATGAAGTATCTTGGGGTGTCCAAGTTTAACTCTAATAATTGAGGATATATGGTTTGACCGAAAATGTGATCGACCTCCGCCCGTGGCTGGACGTCCGTAACAAATGGTGAACCTACTTGAAAGCCGGCCGTGAAGCCTCTCGTTACGCCGCGTCCCGGCTCTCGCATCCTACTTTTGTTTTACACGAACACCTCATTTATTTACACAGCCTTAGTGAATGCTGTCTCTAACACTGTAACGTTGAAGGGGCTTTTGGTACCAAATGGATAATCTTGTTTTTAGTTACTTAATAAAAATTACTTTAGTTACTAGATTTTCGTTGCTCACAAGAACATTGTCACCGCATTTTAGGAATTGCTATTGCTACATCACCCGTATTTTGCTATTTAAAACTTACACTTAATTATATTTCAATTTGTTTTTAAACCATAAAAGTTGAGATTAGAAAAGTAATTTGGAAAATAATGACATCTAAATTCCCCAATATTCCATCCCTTATTCCCTTAAGTTGGTTGTACAGTTAATAACTGTAAAACATTCTGTATATTTAAAAAATATATTTTAACACATGAAAACCATTTGAAAACGTATGAAGTATATTACACTAATAAAAAAATCTAGGTACTCTTAAAATCCTCGTATTTTCATTGCGTGCATTGGAGTGTTATGCCGGCCAATTCAGTGCACATTTATCCACGCTGCCGACAATGACAGCACAACAAAGCGGGTTCGGTTCCCGGTCAAGGCTGGTGTGACGCGAAAAATGGATGGATCCGAGAAATAAGGCCACGAGGCCGGCGACTCGTGAAGGGTGTCTTATCTTTGATTTATAAATCTCTTCAATTATATTCTTACAATGCGAAGCGAAGTCAATGTTAATTTGAAAAACACATAGAAATACGTACGCCCTTAAAAAGGGTATTTTTTATGCAGAGAGTTTACTGAGTTACATTAATTTCAAGGTTTCAACTCACTCCGACCTAATTAAGCCTTAAAATTTGTTACTGTAGTTTTTCCATCTCATTCTACATGCGCTTTTAAAATTTACACACATTAGACCCCTTTGTCTGGTAAATGGTGTGTTGGCCAACGTGATCACATTCTGAGTCATTATTATTCGTGTGAATCATGTTGTGAGGGATCATTCTAGATATATTTTTTACAACATACTTGTATTCATGTTCTGGGTAACATTTATATATTTTATAATGACAATAATATACATATATGGACAACGTCACACAAAGTATACAGATTGCTTTATGGTAACCAGACAGCCGTCTACTCAATATATAGGTACTTAAGCTCATACCCACCACACAAGTATTTGTAATGCCCTCTCTGAATAACTTCTTTACCCCGCACTTTGGTCTAGCTAGACCCCGCACCGTTCTCCCGGCAGCCTCCGGCGCCCACCAGGGAAATAAACCAACTGATCTATAATTTAAAGCTATTCAGATCGCCGGTTTAAACTTCCTACGGCGTAGCAGCGCATGTTAGCAGAGGTATTGTGCGCCGAACTTAATTCTCTGCGGATTTTCATTACAAGGTGTATTGAACAATATAAAGTGCTTTGATATGTCAAGATAGATATCAAGACTAATAACTGTGGGAACACACAGGGAACGGACATAATATGTAATTGTTCGGTTTATTTCGTTTTGCCGCCAAAAAACCAAAGAATGATATCATGATACGCTCGAGCGTTAATTAGTATTGTCAATTTGTTTTGTTCGTAGTGTTGGCGACGGTCTTTGTTGGTCCATGCGAGTTTTATAACCATCAATTAACCATTCATAACCCACGAAAAACAGAAATGTGAAAAATGAACCGAGTTCTCTATAATGACGGTGATAAATCAGGTGAACGTTCCAGTTGTCGCTCGAAACCGATATACGTACAAAGAGAGTGCTCAATGTAGAAGAAGCACGTGAGCTTTGTTAAGATAGAGACATTTGGCACTCGGTACTCTCTGCCACACCGTTACGAACCTAGCGTGATGGTATAATAATAATAAACTGTTTTCGTTTCATCACCTTGAAACGATGTAACCTAGTGAAGGTCCAGACCCGGCCTTCTTATATCTAACTCCGAAATAATCGAAAATTGTATACTACTCTCTACCTCTGCTACTCTAACGGTTGATAGTATTATTGACCTATACTTTTCAAAATACCCTGACAATCCGCGCTAAATGTTCAGTTACGTACATTGTCATTAATGGTAAGCTTATGATATCCCAGTGTAGATAGCTTGCACCAAAGAAATACTCCATCCGCTTCGTTCGCACGCACTATCGCAATCCAACAATGAAACTCTATAATTGCCAGAGTACTGTGTAAGTTAACTGTTGCGTATTACGTCCCTAACAACTATGGCGACTTCGATAAACATGTTGTCAAAAGTCACGTATGAAGATCGTTCACGGCCAGCCCAAACTAAACAGAACCTGCGCTGTAAACAGACAGTTAATAAGTAAAATGAAATAAATCATGAGGGTCAAGTAACTAAAATGAGCGGAGAGAGGATATAAATAACATTGTAGTTACAAGTTTAAAGTTGGAAAAAATAACAATCAAAATTTTAAAAAGCAGGGTTGGCTGAATTGACGTCTTATATTTAAAACAGCTGATAGCAGGTAACTTTGGAATTAACGTCAATCGTGGCTCTCTGAGGATATATCTTTTATTTAATTGATTTATGTATTTGGATATATGATAAAAGTAGATTGAATATAAAATAAATGATAGATTCCATACAATATTATGTACATGGTGAATTATGTAGATATCGTAATGATAACCATTGCTTCTGTTAAATCTTTTCACGTGCACTTCAAAATAATATACGACAAAATAAATACAACTGTGAAACTGTAACTATATATATTCTCGTAATGGTGATATTTTAATAGCGTGTAAAATGTTACTCGCTATTTAGTTACTAGTAAAATTTAGTCACTAGTAACTAGCTTAGTGGAATATTTACAATAATATTGACGATAGACTAAAACAAGAAACACTATGAACGATCTAGAACGAATCAATTATAATTTCAACAATAATGTAATAATTGTAACGAATTAGATACCTTCGTGATAATTACAGCGTTTAAATCTGATAAACAAAGAATTTTTCACAATCTAATGCATGGGAAAATTAGCGGAAAACATAGAAATAACATAACTTTATTGTGAATGCAAATGCGTAATTATAACAGGTTATACGACTACATAATTACCTTAATAAGTTACATCCTTTATATTCAGGGCTGCGAACTCAATCTCCATAGGCTTACCACGCCATCGAAATCATGGGTTTCATATAGAAAAGCATCATTCACTCAAGCATCACTCAAAAGTCAAGAAGCCAAACCATCAATTGTTTCATTACTTAATTCATTTTGATTTATTATAGATTTCATCCTCTAACTTCATAGCTCTGTTAATATAAAGCTATAAGCGTTCCTAGCATTATATTTGTATTTGCTATACCGATGAAGGAAAATGTCGTGAGTAAATATAATGACATAGGTGGCCAAAGGATAATAAAGCAATAATTAGGTACCCTGAATGTTTGAGCTGTGGCATTTAACGACAATTCAAATTTGGAATGTCATTATTAGGGGCTATAAAGTCATTGTAAGCTATCTGTGAATCGACATAAGATCGAGTGTCCGTTGCGACAAATACAAGTTAGAATCATTCCAATTTTAAATTCAAGGTGTGTATTTTTGCCAACCATATTTTGTTGTTATTTATGAAAAGGATTAAGGGCATCATGCTGGCCAGGTGCGGATTGGCGGATTTCACACACTTAGGAGGACATTATGAAGAACTTTAAGGTGTGCAAGTTTTCTCACAATATTTCCTTCACTGTTATAATGAGTGATATAAATTTTTGACTTATAAAATGCTCTTAGATTTTAAATGTTAAACAAGTTTGCCCGGATTTTAACCCAAGCTCCGGAGGGAAAAACTATAATTCATATCAAGGCTGTCCTAACTTGCCTCATGGTCTAGTAATTAGAGACCCGGACTGCTGAAGTTCGTGGGTTTGATTCCCATCCAGGACAAACATTAGCTAAGGAGAAGTAGCTACATATGCCATTGCCATAGATTGCCACGTGTGAGGGTGTTCCAAGATATAATCATTGTTCGCTTAATTTGATTAATTTAATATGACTTATACCTTTACAAATTTAAAATTAGAATTACCTCGAAACCATCTCTTAATAAATAGGCGACCTCTAATGAATAGGTCGCTTAATATAAGCGTACTTCAGTCAAAACAAAGCCACAATTAGCGGCAATCGTGATCATCGCTAATGTTCATACGAGCGTGATGAAACACTACGTAGTATAAATATGACCCGTAATGAAATATGTGTTAAAACTAAACCCACTATATTAGCGATTGAAGTAACTATATAACGAGGAAAATCGCTTTTTTAACCATTTATATGATATGTACCAAGCCGTTAGATCTTATTTAATCCTGCAAATTCGACTAATATGAAATCGTCAAAAATATTTCCTATCGTATTATAACGCTACATACATGTTTTATTCTATATAATAAATTATTTGAACATATAAAATATTGATTTGTTTCGATGTCCGCAATCTCGCATAGATGTCTTTTAGCAGAATTCAACTGCAACGGACCGGATCGTGAAATTGTTACATCACAATATCAACAAACATGAAATAAATTTCGACACGGCAGTAACCGTCAGTGGAGGAACGTTTAAAGAGCTAATTTATGTGGATATAGTTATTATAATACACGATTTGCAACCATTAGTTACACTTACCCAACGCTGCGTCCATTCCGCGGATACATTTTAAAATTTAAGCTCAGAGAGCAAACATAAATCAATATTGCATTCAAAAGATTTGAAATATTTCCATTAGGCAATCAATAATACCTCTCGTTAGTTGCAGTTGCAATTAGTACAGCCCGGGCCTTGTTATACTAGACGGGTGGCGCCCTCTTTGTCCCACAAAACGAAATCTACGTACGTACGTAATGTACGGTAGAGTAGAGTAAATTGTTCTAAGAAATAAAGTTAAAAATACACTCGTACTTTAAATTTGAAGGCGCCTATTTCCTGTAATTCGCAAGAGGAATCAAAGCCGCGCCATCTATCGGCGCTACTGAGTATCAATATACATAAATTATTTTTGTAACAATTTAACTTGAAGTGTAGAAAAATATGTCGGGTAATAATTTTTCACAACTATTTTTAGTTTAATTTACCGTACCGCAGTTTAGTAACTTCCAAGGATATTTTTATTTTCTAATATTAGTTTTTAATTAATAATGTAATCACTATATTTATTGCAGTGGCAATATTCACATAGGTAAAGCTTAAAGATTATTCACATTCTTGTTTACGTCTTGAAGCCGTTCTGGGTCAAGAAGATGATCGTGGGCGGTGAAAGACAGACGTTAAGGATGCCAACATTTATATAAGATGAACAATCTGTGCTATTCATTACGTTCGTAACCGAATGATAAGTGAAGGTCGTTTTCAATCAAACCCAAGGCGGGGACGCAGCTCCGGGCGCGGAGCTTCAACCTCCTGCGTGTATTGGACCCATCCATCATTTAATCTAAGCAACTCATTGATAAACAAGGCTGCGTACAACATGATTTTTTAAAGTCGTGTGGCCAAAACAAACGTGGCGTAAACGATCCATTGTGGTATTTGCCTCGGTCGAGTATTTAAAAATATGGCGGACGGAATGCGTGTCTCTCTTACGACGGAGACCTCGCCCGAATCAGTGGAGTAGATCGCAATGAAGATATTGACTGTTACCATCTATAAATTATGTCTGTCAAACAGCGTTACCGTTTCGCCTCCTTCGTTGACCTCTGTGTCGGTTGCCCTCGCGATTTATCACGCAAGAAATGCAACACCCGCCGACACGACACCGACTGACACGACACGATTGCGACACGCGACTTCCCTGATATTAAGTTTTCATCTACTAAATGTATCTATTATTTTTTTAAATTTTTATCACTTAAATATGAAGTCAGGAGCATTTCTTATTTATATTTTTGCCTATACATTTTCTGAAGTATCACCTGCTACTGTAGCAACACAAGCCATTATTTATACGGTACGAGAACGATGCAACCCAAGAGTCTCTACAGCTTTAATAGGCAAATTTTTAAATATAAAAATATGTTCACCCAAATTCCATAAAATATATGACGATTCAAAAGATAATTGTTTTCAACACCCTGCCTCTATCGAGATGAGATCAACAGATGCGTTTGCTACGAGTGCTACACTTTCTCGTAATACTTCGTTCCTGTCGCTTACGTAAACCGCTATTCTCTCGCCGCCCTTGTAGATTCGAAATATCAATAGCTTTTTTGTTAAGAATGTCGAAGTTCAAAGGCTATCGTTTCTAGTTCAGAAACTATTGTTTGTATAACCGAGAGATATCAATCAAATAAAGACCTACGATCACTTGCCAGTCCCCTAAAACCGGCCTTGTAATTTTTAACTGTATCGCTTAGAACACTAAGTTGAAATTAGACTGTAGTGACGCACGAGATGACTTAATACAACAATAGTTTATCGCTGAGAGTCATTGTAAAAATAATAACAGTTATTAGCTTTGTTCACGATTGGTATCGTTATTGAAGCGTGTGTGATAGTGGGTGCAATCAAATTAATAGGTTCATTTGCTGGTAATTCGTCTATTTGCTCATAGAGTTGCCCTCAGCCGTTGGGCAATAGTGTATTTTGAGTTTCATGTAATTATGCGCTATTAAAATCATCACAATCATCAAGAGTTTGTTTAGTCCATTGCTGGAGATAAGCTACCCGCATCCGACTCCGCATCTGTCTGCAGTGGTTCGCAAATTGTAGTTCCATCTACATGACTTCCTACAATACGTTTACCAAGGCACGGACTCCGGGGGAGAACTCGTTTACCCTAACAAGTGTCGGTTCGTTTAAAAATACGTAAACGCAACCAATAATTATTGATGGCCTTTGAGCTACGAGAGCTATCATATCTCAAACGTAGATAGAACTCGTTACGAATACCGTCCAAAGGAACGTCGTTTATGTCAAGCTCTCGGTCAATACCTATGAATGCCTTCGAGGGAAAGTTATTGTTTAGTTTAAGGTCTTGATTTTTGAGCAGAGCGCTATTGATGAAAAAAGTAACCAACGGTCCAATGACCTCAACGAGTTGTACCCAACTGACATCATTACGAATAATTCCATGTATTTTTACATGGAATTTCTAATCTGTGAAATATGTTGCGTATGTAATCAAATATTTATAGATAATTATCATTCGAAGGTATTAACTGTAATTCAAAATGCGCAGAATAGATAGTAAATACTGATAGGCAGTTGATTGGATATCAGTAGAATTGTTTAACGTCAACTAATTTTCCAAGGCCTTTCAGGAGAAGCCCTTACACGATCCTAGTGCACACAAAGGTTCTTCTGACTAAGATTCTGAGATAAGATGATGAATCTTATCGCCTCTCTTTAGTCACAAGATATAAACGGTTTTCTATCCGAAGCTCTTTACCAGATCTTATTATAAACAGTACTGGTCAAAATAGGCTGAAAGGTATAAGACCAAATGAATCCCCCATGATTTTACGTGTGGAAGTTGATAGTCTTCTTTATCTAAGCAATTCCTTAGTTCCCACTCGTATTCCTATTTCTGCATCCTAGCAACGAGTTGGGACTGTTGACTACACAACATCACTAAGAAACACTTTTTCATATTCAAATCTTAGCATCAGGCATCGCTCACCTACCAAAACCATACAATCAAATCGATGTGAAATATTTATCAGATATTATGAATACTTAATCAAATGAAGTAGATAATGAACTATCGATTACCTACCTGTAATCGATTGCCAAGCGTCGAATATTTAAATAGAAACAAATGAATATTAGCGTAATTTACACACACAGCAACAACGAACACCTGTGATATCTGGTGGAATATTTTCAACGCATTCCCTTTGATTCATGGACACATAAAGATCGTCTTACTGGCGGAGGCTTCCAAGATAATTTTGGAACCTCCACCAGATCAGATGTTACCAACCTGCAATATTACAGCGGAATAGAATCTCCGGGCCTTCAGTGCGAGACATGGAAGTATATCAGGATTATGAGTATTATATTTTACTGAAAACAAAACTCAGTCCGTCTTGCTCTGTTCGCGTCAGCCGCAACACAAGGAGCTGATAAGCTGATAACGATACGACCACGTCCGCGAGATGGCCGCCGTTATCTGATAACGGCCAGTCCGAGAGCGGCCGCCGGGGACCACGCAACCATGAGACCACCGCACACTTAGAAATGGTGAGTTTTTAATTACAAATCATTATACCATCACGCGAAGTCCATAATAGGTTAGGCAGAAAGCACCGATTGCCAAATATCTCTATCCTTACAGACCTGACGTGCTTCTTCTACATTCAGGACTCTCTTCATACGTACGCACGGGTTTCTGAAACTCTTGACTCCTTCAGCTAGTATCTGAGTTATTTGGTGGAAGTAGGAAAGTCTCGGTCTCCCTCGGCACCTGCCTCCATTTACATTTTAATAAAGATCTGTACTGTACAAACAGGTATACGACAACTTGGCGGTCTTATGACTACTAAGCAATTTATTCCAGAAAATTAGTTTTATATCGTAATTTTCAATAATTAAAAAGAACACCGAGAGTTTATACTACACGTAAGGAATGTGAACCAGATAAAAACAATAATTAACCTATATCAATATTTTGACGTTCATTAAGTGTGTGTATTGTCTGGTAAAGTTGTGTTAGAAAGTGTAACAAGAAAATTAGTTCACCTGTTCCTTATCTAATAAAAACAGAAGATAAAGACATTTAATTGCGCAAACAATGATACTTGCATACAAAGAAACAAAAACGTTTAGACCTATCCAGTTTATAATATGAACGGTGTGATGATTCAAGGATAATTGAGGACAATATCATAAAAACCAATTCTGTGGTTCGATAGTGAATCATATAACTATGACCCTACTACATAATATTATAATGATTCATTCCCATAATAGAATTCCCCGCATTGCTACACGTGAAGGCTTTTGGTCAGGGTAGAAAGAAGTATTCAACGTTTCTAGTGAAACAACATTTAACACGATAAAAAAGTTTATTGATTATTCTTACATATGTATTTTATATTTTTTGTCCTTCTCCTATTTCATTGGTTGCATTCAATATTACGATGTATAACTACAGATGAAACTTTTTCTTGCTTTTCATAACGGTGAAGCAATACCTCATGATACCTACAAAGTTTGAGGTTCTCCATAATCGTCTCCAAATTGAAGTGAAGTGTGGGTAGATCCGCATTTGGACAGCGTAACTTTGCAGCGTAAACTGTGGCTTAATCCCATGTATAACGTGATGATTATCTGAAGTTCAGAAGAAGTTCCTAGCTATGTCATTAGGATTTATATTCAATAATCTGTATCTAAGTTGGTGCACAGAATCAAAATGGTTTTTGGAATTTCGAGTTAGATGTATCCTATGTAGTTTTCGTTCTATAAGTTTTTTTGGCATGATGTAAAGTTAGGTGTATTACACGAGTTGCCTCTGTATATTATTATTATTATTTTATTTGTATTTTCGCAAGTACGGTGTGAAAATAGCCTGCTTGCGATTAAACAAGATCGATTGTTACTTATTCAAGACAATATTTGTGCGATGGTTATATTTGTTTCTTCTGTATCTGGGTGTAATAAAACTATCTAAATATGTATAATACATTCTATTGTGTATGTATGTTTATCAGCTGTCCGGTTAATATCACAAGCATTTAATAGCCAATTTGGAATGAGATAACCGTTCGTGGAATTGTCTCAATTTTACTATTATTGTTATTTGTGTGTTGTTTCAACATGATCATCAACTTAGCCAATTTGATAACAGTTAAACAGTAATTGATGTAGGTAGGTACATGATTGAATTTGAATTTAAAAAGGCATTCCATGTTAAGTTTCAATCACAACCGCTCATTATCAGCGCGAGGGGCACTTCTGAGCCATAAGGACCGACTACAGATAACATTTTAATACTACGATTACCTATAATTGCTTTTTGCGTGAAACTTATGCGATTTGACGTTATTAACGATGACAAATTATATGGATTTGATATACATATATGTACCAAAATGCATTGTTTTGCCTGAAATGTTATGAAGGTGTTATCGTGAGTATTAAGATTAACTGAGCGTATTACCAAAGTGATTCACACTTTGCATGAAAATATTTTTTTTCCATTCCACGTAAGAGCAAAATCGAATGAAAATCAGTAGATGTAGTTAATTGTAGATGTGAGATGTATGTGTGTGATAACATACCTATCTAAAATTAGACTTTATTATATTATATCAATAATAATTCTTAAGTTAAAACGTATATTAAAAGTTAAAGTATTCATTGCAAAATTAATATATTTGATTAGATTTGATTACTTCTTTCCTACTAAATTTTATATGGGTATATGTTTATTACCCACATATTAAGATAAAGCATATTACGCCAATATAGATAATAATGATTATCCTATCATCAAACTAACCGGTACTGCTATTATTAAAAACTCAATTACTTTACATTCCTTCTTCCTAACCGATCAGCTAATTAGGTCTAATAGATTGTTTTTGAGCGACAACAGACAGACAGATCAATGTAACAAATTTAAATATATTTCTTATAAAATACTCATATTTATATTAAACTGGATAGTTTCGGATACGATTATCCGAACATAAAAATCAGACGTGAATCCCGCCATAAATTCGGATTAATTATTGCTATCATTGTTTTTATTTTTCTGTAATAAAATGGCGATAGTGCATCCAAGTTCAGCCAATGAAAAATTGGAAAAAGCACAGATAACAAAACAAACAAATAGGAAAAAGAAACATCTATTGTTATTGATTGAAATGTACGAATGTGACCGAAAGATACCTACTACAGAAAGAATTTTAGTGAAACCATTGAGATAAACCGACGATTTGTTATCTGGCTTCATCGCCACTTATCTCTTCTATATCATGTGTAGGCACAAACGAAAAGTATATATGTCTACGTGAGAAATTCCGGAAAGACAAGTTCGTGACTCAAATATTCAGGTTGGAGCTAAATGACACATAATCCAAGTTTGTCATAAACTTTGAGACTGAATTATTGAAGGACACTCTTTTTTTATTTTCTTGCTTGTTTATTGTTTCATGCTTGTGTGACAAAACAAAAAGAGGGAGCTTTTTTTTGTCACACATATTTAACGTATGAAATCACCTTCCATCTCAGCTATTTCCAGGGAATTATAGCATGGGAATTGTCAAACAGCAACGCATGGATAATTAAAGCAGTGTTGCACATATCCCGTAGGTAATGGTAACTACCTATTCATCATTAGGTGACCCGTCTGCCTGTTTGTGAGGTTGAATTATCATACCATATCATACCGACTTTCTTTTTTCCCCGTAGTGTTGCCAGAAAAGGGTCGGCTTTACCGCGCTACATATTTATTTCATTTCAAACTATCCATATTACGTTGATATGCCTGTAGCAATAGTGAACTTAAACGTAAACGTATGACCAAGATGACAAATAAACCATTAAACCGAATCAACAAAGTATTATTCGTATTCAAAATATATATTATAGTAAAGGGAGGAAATCTATAGATATGTCTAGAGATGGACCTACTTACGTTCCATCTTAATCTTTCAATTAAAACTGCTTCCTTTTTCTTCAGGAAACCGAGACGATAATAATCGTGAGCTCATTTGGCGCAGGGTGGCTTGTGCTGCTCATTATCTGTATAGTACTGTGCACGCAGGTCAGTAGCCTCCGGAAGAAGGTCCAGGAGATGCAGATCACGGGCCGAATAAGGGTGCAGTGAGTACAACGAATTCGTATATAAGTTAATGTAGAAGTTAAATTAAAACACGCCATTTATTGATATTTTACCTGCTTTACCTTTACATCCCACTTCTAGGCACGGGTCTCTGCCGCAACTACAAGAGAACTCGAGTCACCACGCTGCTTCAATGCGGATTAGTTGATATATTATATAGGTTATTGACTATGTACGTGGAATATTTTTAAACCACCTGAACGACCTCTGACGAGATTTAACGATTCTCGCCGAACGATAACAATGGGATCGATTGCTTAATGTGCCATCCAAAACACTGAAGTCTTATCAAATCTACCCTAGCGAGAACAAACTTCGGTGCAGCTTTTTTTAAACTTTCAGAAATTACTTTAAAAATTAACATGCGCCGGACGATACATTTTTAGCAATTCACAGTATGTCATTATTATTGCTAATTCTATTTTGAAACCTTTTGATTCATGGAAGGTTGACGATTGTTGATAATGGTTGATTTGATTCTTTGACTTTGAGTCTGTACTTGTCATTGATATTCCACATTTTAAATTTAAAATGTTTCCAGAAAACTGCAGATGAACGCCGACAAAAACCACGCCTTCCACAACCGAGTGCTGGCTCCCAATGAGGAGCTGTCGCGGCGGGGATTCTCTATGTACCAGGGTCCCGATGACGACGTGGAGAGCGGCAGGTTCAGTGAGCGGTACGGATATAGTATTATGCTTTTTGTAGTACATATTTTGAAAAACTTCCGTCGGTCCTTCTACTTACATCGAAATTATTATAAACGCTCATTTTTTAGTATTTTTAACAAAATGTCTAATGTTAATAATCGGTGCTTTCAATAATCGTTAATAACCCCGTTAGGGACCTGGCGTGACCGTATGTATGTATGTATAACTTTTTGCATTCATAAATCGGCTTGACTTTATTCTTAGGAGATTTTTGATACTGATTAAATCATTACATTAAACTGATTAAATTATTACATTACGTAGCTTGACATAATGTCATGAGGATGATATTGAAGTATGTTAATCTGTTAATATGTTTATCAGGACATAAACATATTAACAGATAAAACAGGTAAAAACAGGGTTTTTTACTTAGAGTTTAGTTTATTATTTGTTTGTATAAGCTCTATAGGGGTGACATAGTCACTGCGTGACAAAACCCCTATTCCTTAAAATAAAAGAAAACAGATTTTAGATTTGTTTTGCCATTGCTCGGTAATTTTTATTTTTAATCTTACAATTTTTTTATGACTTCGTCTGCTAATGGTAGGTATTAGATAAGTTAAACCGGTTCTAATGTCTTTAGGAAGATAAAGGCTTAGGCTTAAGGAATTGGCTATGTATAGATAAATATATGTACATATATCAAAATGTCTATTCAATTGTACCTTTGCAATAAATCAAATTAGAAAAACAAATACATTTATGGGAATATATTATAAGTTAGGTTATCTTATAAATGAAATTCATATTAATCCGTCATTGTTCCAGGCAGACGGGTGGGCAGTTCATAGAAGAACTGTCTCGGAAAATCGACAAGAGAGAACAAAACAAGCAGTCCACAGCGCCGCCGTTCCTTCTGCAAAGCATAGAAGAGAACAAGAGAAAAACCAGAGCGCTCACTAATCCTGTGGCGAACCATGGACGTGCCAGCGAAACCAATCCTAACTTTATTTATTAAAACAACGTCTAGAATGGACGAAAATTTCCTTTAAGGTCACTAAAAAAAATTGCATTTTGATCTTATAGGGAATTTAACAAATTATATTTTGGTTCCGTTACTTTTTATTGTTTATAACGTACTTATGAAATAATTATTCTGAAGCACCATGCTTCTTCATTTATTTCTTCAATTGTCGATGGCTTAGAAACAGAGGACGCAAATGTTCCTAGACCATCGACTACATTTTTATGAGCCATTAATGCTTTTAAATAATATGATCTTGAGTAGTAATACCCTAAACTATGTATGTATTTATAATCGAGTTAATTTTCGAATAATGGTACGTATTTATTTAACTTTTTTCCTTCTAAGTAGCGGAACAATTATATAATTACTATTTAATAAATTAAAACACAAGCTGTGAGTGAAAGTGCAATACGTGTTAGGTACAATTTTTCGCAATTTTCATTTTGAAAATACAGCTGAAAAATGACATTGACATCACCTATTTAAATATTGCTTTTTTTTCTATATTTAACAAATAAATAGTTTTACGTTCATTTGGTTTGTTTATGTTTACCAAGATTTAAAAAAATGCAATATTGCATCTAAATTAAAATAAAGATAAACTTCAAAACAATAACTTTTATAATAACAAAGCAATATTACATAAATTACACATGTTTTAACTAAAAATACAACTTTAAATAAAAAGAAAACAAACATTTATCGTAAAGTGAGCAATAAATATGTAAATGAGTACCTACTTCACATAACAACGAGTTTATTTTGATCTGAAATACCTGCTGGTTAAAAATGAAATAATTTAAATTATTTCTTACAATACCCTAACTCAGATAAAATGTTAGTACCCTACAAGTCTATGTTTGATTCTTCTCAAGTAAGGTCTCGCTCCCACGCGATAACTGGACGAATTTCTTTTCCTGCATCTGCTGCTTCTACATCTACTCTTTAATCCACTAGTTAGGTTATTTGTATTTCCTTTACTCAATCTTACTTTACTTCTGCCTTTAAATGTCCCATATCTGAAATACTTGTCATAATCCTCATCATTATAAACGTTACTGTTTTTATTAGCTTCGTGCGCATCCAGAATATCTTGAATACTCTTGTAAGCATCTGTATCTTCTAGCTGTGCGTTACCCTTGTTATAATTTACAAAGGGCTCGAAACCACTGATGCCTTCTTCGGGAAATTCAATTCTCTGTTGATCTTCTAAGTGTTTCAAGTATTTATAGGTTTCGGGATCATTGTTTTCGCTTATAGGGTTAAAATCGACTCCTATAAACTTGAGACCGGACGTGGGCTTTTTCTTATCTTGCTTTAGAGTATTTTGAATGAATGATTTTGCGTAACGGTCACCGAATGCATACGGATATAGCTGTCGCTCAATGTCTGCTGCATCATCGTCAACCAAATAACGTTCCTTTTTCTCGGTTGCTTTTATTTCAGGTTTTGGAAGACCCAGTGTAAATGTTATACTAGGCGGTAGCGTCACTCCATATAGATCTTTATCTGACGTTTTTCCATAAACTTGGTCGAACACTTTGAGGTCATCTGTCCAAAACTGCTCGATACCTGCAATATAAATAGTGGTTTAAGGTTTTCAAATTTTTCGCTTAGTGGCAACATTTATTTCTTTATGAAAAACCAATAAGGATCGAAGGACCAATAATATAGGTTGTATAATGATCATTAATAAAACATGTCACGCCCAAAGATACTTCAAACCTCGCTTGTTTATATTAATGTTATGTAAAAACCATACAGCTATGAAGACCTACACCGGCATAAATTAAATTTGCACTTGTTCAAAAATCGATTAAAACTCCATGGATTTGTAACATTTCCTATCTCTCTCCCTTCTGGGAATGGGGAAAAAAGGATTCGCATAGATTAATAATTTTTTTACTAGTTCTCCACATTGAATATGAAAGGAGACACCGTTGTCCACGTTTCCTCCAACTTATTCCACTTCTGAAAAATCTCTCGCAGACCCACAATCTCCTCTCAATCTAAATCTTAATTTTTTTTCGACCGTCTTATTGGTTCCACTGCTGGATCGGGTCTGCTCTCGTGGTGAGAGGGATTTGGGCCATAGTCTACCAAGCTGGCCAAGTGCGGATTGATGGACTTCATACATCTCAGAAAATATTATACATATAATTTATAACATCTCCAAGGTGTGCAGGTTTCCTCACGATGTTTTCCTTCACCGTTATAGCGAGTGATATTTAAATTTTTACTTATGAAACGCACTTAATAAATCAGAGGTGCGTGCCAGAATCGAACCCAAACCGCCCGGTGTGGGAAGCTGAATTCAAACAACTAGGCTTATTTCGCTATATATTAAGCAGTAATATCTAGTGCTGAGAACGGCTTATGCTGTGTTAAATAAATCGGCGGTCTGTTACGCAATGGCCACTGAGATAACGAATACAAAGTTGATATCTAGAAAGCGGTTAGATCCGTAAGCTAATAACTCGACAACATCATTATTTTCACTCTCGGATACTTTCGATTTCTTGCGTTTGCGCGACAAAATTGTATGTGATCGTTAAGAGAACACCGCTTTTACCTTGACTTTGCTGTTTTGACCATTGAACCAATTATTTGGTATTTAATAGTCAAAGAACATAACGCTAGTCCATCTCAAAACATCAATTAGCTCGTTTTGATGCAGTACGTGTAAAATTAGGAATGAACTCCCTGCTAAAGTACCTATTTCTAGAGAGTTACAATATGCTCTTCAAGAAAGGCGCGAAAAGATCTCCCCTTCAAAGCCTTCAACGGATTGAACACGTGTCCGTAACTAGAATTGACCAGTTAGCTAGCTAACCGTTGCCTTCGTTAAATCAATGAAAAACGGTACAATCAGCTTTTCGTTCCCTATATAGTAAAATACCAGAATTCCACAGTACAAAATTTGTTTGCGTTCTATAGTAACGTGAAGCCACGTATCCTTTTTTTAAAATCCAGCTGTCTTTAACTAGACTTCGTCAACAAGAACATCGTCCATTAAGCTGCCTTCTGTGACCCTCAGATCTAGGTTTCAACAAAAATCCAAATCTGGACCTTGAACCTCACAAGTTCTACGAGACATCAAGCATTTAACTATTTTCTTCTTGAGATGAAACATATGTTCACGTGAATTACACTTGTTAGATTTATAAAAAGTTTTACCCATTCCACTTACCAGAGGTTTTAGTAACTCCACCGCCGTGAGCGCTCAACAAACACAATATCAACAACGCTGATATAGACACCATCTGAAACATAATATATTTTATATATGGACCTATTTTATACACCAAGATAAACAAATATAAAACGCATCGTACAGCCCTACATCGTCTTTCCAATGATTCCACGCGAGAAATTCGGAGTTTTTCTTTCTTATCTTTTTCTTTATATATCATAGCATTTGAATCATAGTAAATGTAAATTAAATATAACCTTCGATAATATTAAGATTCTCAACAAATAATTATAACTCACAGTATAAACTAATGATCGTCATCTCGGTCCATCTAAATACTACTACTTACTATAAAAAAATAGTAACTTGTAATCTTCAATTATATTTAAAAAAAAACGAATAATAGCTAATACTAAAGTCATTGAAAAATAAATACATATATATGATTAATTCCAGAGATCATGATAATGATAACGAAAATAAACGGCTCACCTTTACGAATGGGCGATGTTATTAGGAGCACACCATGTCTTCCTACTTTATTTAATGGTCTCTTGTACCACCTCCGTGGTTATACAGTGTTGTTGCGATGAAAGTAAGCAGAGCGCGATCGCGGCAGCCTATATAAGCTCAGCGGTCAGAGATATCGGAACGACTCGATTACGACTACTGGAGGCTCGCTGCCAGGAATCAGATGAACTTTTCTCCCTTTCACACGACAGTCAGAAATTGACTAAATTTGAGTGAATCGAAACGTTTGATTTTCGAGGTGCATTGAGCGCCAAATAAAATTTAGATTACCCCTCAATCAGTATAAATAATCGTTTTAGTGCTGTACAGTGTCACGGTTTAAGAACCTTTTATTACTGCAGTTAATCAAAGATATATTTTAAGTAACGCAAAATAAGATACGATTGTTCACAACGGAAGGTCCCAATGACATGGGTCCTTGATGTTAACAATGTTTTTCATTTGTCAAGCTTTACACCGAACGAATCTTGAGCTCGACGCTTTTCAATTCGTCGTAGCGAGCCCACCGCCGCAGAGTTGTATCCGCAGGGAAAGTCAAGTTCAAAATCCCCGCGTCCTGCTGCCCAGTAAACCGAGCCTCCTCAATTACGTTACTTAGGTACATAATATGTTTATATCAATCTATTATTTGCTACTTGTTTTCTTTCCGGACACAATTTAATAAATAATCCGTATACCACACTTTCGTATTAAATATATTTATTTATACTTTTCTAACCTTATAGTAATAAAGGCTAATTTAAAGCTTATTAGTCATCCTCGTCAACCCCACCTGTTTATTGTTATGTTCCTCAATAACACACTAAAACCTTATTTTATATTAAGTATTTGATACCTATTTTAATTGAATGATCATCTTGAATGATTAGTGGTTAGTGAGACTCAGTGCTGACCCGGGATTTGGAGAGTCGATTCTGGTCGGGAAAAGATACTGATAGGCTCCAGATTTATCAAAGAACATATTATCGGCTATAAGTATTTACTATTAAAAAAATCTTTAGCCAAAATGTGGATATGTCGCTGATTAGCTGGTACTATAACATGGTCCTAACTTAAAGCTGGTTTCCTACCTGATTACTGCACAGATTATCATCTTGTTATGTTAAATAAGTTTTCCTTTAGGCTTTTTTCACAATAGGTATAGCAGCGATACGTGAGTCACTATACTACCGAATCACTACCTAGTATAAAACAAAGTCGCTTTTCGCTGTCCGTCCCTATGTATGCTTAAATCTTTAGAACTACGCAACGGATTTTAATGCGGTTTTTTTAATAGATAGAGTGATGCAAAAGGAAAGTTTATGTGTATAATAATATATGTAGTGATACGTAGAGGTGAACTAAATACACATTTTACGAAATTCTACCTCCAAAGGGAATTGCGGGGGAGGTACGAAATCGCGGGAGAAGGCTATTTCAAATTAATCGTGAAATGTAATAACTTACCAAGATTTTACACAGCTGCAATTCACCGTATCGAAACCAAGCTGATAATTATTGTTAACTAGCTGTGCCAGCGACTTCGACCACGGTTGAATTTAAATTGAAATAAAACTACCATAAGTTTCTCTTTATTACATCAGCTATCTGCCAGTGTAAGTTCCATCAAGAGCGGCCGTTCCGGAGATTAACCAGAACAAACAGACAGACAAAAATAAAAATATATATATTTCTATGATGTACCGTGTATACATACGGATGCATTAAATAAAAAGCGGTTATTTTAATATTACAAACAGACACTCCATTTTTATTTATTTGTATAGATATCTGCACCTGCCTATGTAATACTTCCCGAGTTTTTTTTTTTTTTTTTTTTTTTTCCTAATTGACGTTTTGCTGTTGACCTTAGTGGCCTCTACAGCTTCACCCGGG
>DWDX01000999.1:0-21193 GCA_018245675.1 Agara michaeli | reverse complement strand
CCAACCCGGGATTTGAACCCGGGACCTCCCGATCGGCAGTCGCGCTAGCAACCGCCCGACCAACGAGGCAGTCAAACTGTTTTCGATTGTTATTACGTAATCACATTTGCAGAGTAATCTCACAAAAACAACGCCCTATAAATATAATAACGCGAGGATAACCGGTAAGCACACAAACCGTTAAAACCGAGAATCGTAAAATTAATAAAACCGGGACAAGTTTTTAGTAATGTAAGCCGTTGATAACGATTTTACCTGCAATGTTACAGGTAACTAAGATTATCCATTACGATTGTGTGCGATAGAAAAGGATAGGAATATCAGAAGGCTTCCAAGGGCAGAGTTAACGCGCCACGCATGGCGTCATTAGCGCGCATTAGATCGGTGCCTCTAATTGAGTCTGTGTCACGATTCGGTGAAGCCTACGTGGAAAGGCAACAGCATGATCGTCACGAACTTGTGAAAATGTTATTTTTCTCATGATAACAATATGTTTTTATACTGTACACTGTTATACATGAATCCGGAACAAAAACAAAAATCATGCTACTAATGTTGACCTGTAATAGAAAGATAAGGGGTATTTAAATGACGACAGAAAATACTGACCTATAAAAGTTAGATATGAGATGACCTTAGAGACGAGAGAAATGTCGACCCATAGTGATAAGTTGACCCAAGTGATAAATGAAATATTGACGATATTGTACGATGCAGAGGTAACCGCCGACATTGATGTGGAACGAACGAGCTTTTGAACTGTGCTTAACCTAAATATATAAATCTATAAATGAATAAAATAAACGTATCATCACGCCTGTAATCCCCCAAGGGGTAGGCAGAGGAGTGTAGTACACCCCCACATTTCACCCGTTACGTTAAGTCCCACAATGGAATAGGTGGTGAGCCTATTGCCATGCACCGGGCACACATCCAGACTCTGAGTCACTACTAGAAATTCTAAATTGGAAAAATCCAGCAGTACCCAACCCGGGATTTGAACCCAGGACCTCCCGATCGGCAGTTGCACTAGCAACCGCCCGACCAACGAGGCAGTCAAATAAATAAAAAACATTAGTCTCAATCAACTCCTGTTTTCCCTTCGCACCAATATAACGAGGTAATTACTTTTTGTGATTGTGTTCCTGTTTTGTTTCGTGCGGTAACGGACGTTGCTTGCTTAGGGCGTTAAGATTTATAGCTGAATCAATGCTCAAACTAACTCCGGAGCTCCTTCTATTGTAAGATCAAAAGGCGTAATGTTCAACTCGGTATCATATTATTAACACTTTAATGACTTTTCGCAGCATTTTAATTTCCTAGGATACTTTGATTGCAAACGACACTATTCCACGCGGACGAAGTCGCGAGCGAAAGCTAGTATAATATATAATTATATGTTCAACTAATTACATATAATATCGCTAACGACCAACTCGATTCGGATTTCAAATCCCTTTCCGTATATTCGCCACTTCAACTGGTAATTACGGAAAATCCCGTAATAGAACTAAAGCCTTATTTGTGGTTATGGATTCCTGATCGGGACTATTATAGTAATGAACGGATATTAAAGACTACCTTAAGATGTTCTATGTCATTCTAAACACGCAATCCAGGCCTCTGTTTCTAGTAATCATAATTTTTAAATGATATTTCAATTAAAGTTAGTTACATTTTTAAATGATATTTTACTTGAAGTTACTTACATTTTTAAATGATATTTTAATTAAAGTTACTAACATTTTTAAATGATATTTTAATTAAAGTTACTTACATTTTTAAATGATATATTAAATAAAGTTACTTACTTTTAAAACGAATATCACTTTTTTATAATTCACAAGTAATAATAATAATGAGTTTTATTTGAAAAAAACGTTACGAGAGCTACTTAAAATTCAGTGAGTTACATGGAATTATCTTTAAAATCATTCATTAAGGATACCGTAAAATGTAAATGGATACTAAAGTTTCTAAATGAACTTATCCGGCTTATCGAAACGAAAGGAACTTTAACATCGTTATCATTTATCGATGAAGGCTTTTGACGAGAATATCCGAACTACGCCGATAAACTTTTGAGAAAATCCTGACTGATTAGCTCCGAGCAAGGAGACGACCAACATATGCGACGACGAAATTCGGAGCGAAACCAATGGTTATTAACTCTATCAAAATATCTCTCAATAACATTCGTCCCAGTAGAAGTCATTTGTTAATACCCTTAAATTTTTTTCTCATAATACGTAACATCACGCCTGTAATCCCCTAAGGGCAGACAGAGGAGTGTAGTACATGTGTAAATGTGGGGGACATTTCACCAGTTACGTTATATCCCACAATGGAATAGGTGGTTTTTTCATAATAATATCATAATACTTATATTATTTTAGATATCTTACATGTGTGTAAATTTTCATGTAATAATTTAGTAATCGTAAATAACTATTGTATTTTTACTTCCAGTTATTAAATTTGTAGACCGTAAAAGGCAAAATATGGCTTTAACTAATAATCCTGTAATATCTCTAGATGTACCCACATTTGTCTAAATAAACGTCTTTGTCTTTGTATTCTATACACTATTTGCAAGATTTCCTCGCAATGTTTTCCTTGACAGCCATTGCTGGGGATATTTTAATTATCATTTATGTAATGCAGGTAACAAGTCAGAGGTGCGTGATAGGATTTCAACCTAGACCCCCCGGAATTTGAGACTAAATTTCAAACCACTAAGCTATCACTGCTTTGCGTTATTAAACATTGAATATGTATAATTTCAAAATTCATAAACTAATTATATAAAAATAACAAATTATATATGTAGTAAAAATTACTGGTGACACTATAATGTAATTTTTTCCCTGTTTACTCTCTATTGTGCAATTGTGCATACCCATTACCTACTGCTCTACAATTATCGTTATTAAATAAACAGTGTGTGTAAAATAACAGATAACTTGCATTTTATATACACGGCGTTGTGTAAGAGATAAATAGATCCAAGGTCCCATTACGGACGATCCATTCGCTTGCGACGGTGCCCAAAGTAAAAAGTTACATTATTACGTTCAGAACTCTACCTTTGGTAACTCAATCAATGATTAATGGATACTAAAAGCACCACCACAATTCAGTTTTAAACTTACTCTCTGCTTTTATCGTACCTGTACTAACTTTGGTTTTATATATACTATTTACGTGTTCATCTAAAGGTGATATTCAATGGATAGAAAGCTGAACATATATGGAGTTAAAGACAAAGAAGTTATTTGCACAAAATATGGGTAAATAAATAGTTATTGCTATTTTTGTTATTCTTTTGTCTTTTTTATGCTTGTCATAAATTTTAATCGACACGAAAGATCGACTGGCAGAATATGCCAATAGGCATAAAGCTCACCCGTTGTACAAACAATAAAGGTTAGATAAATAGATAAAATATGTATTAGTCAAAAGCCTTTTTTAACCGAGAAAAAAAAGAGGTTATCACGTCGACGCGTATATATATATTTATGTATGACCACGCATAACTTTTTATAGAGTTAGCCCGATTTTGACAATTCTTTTTTATTGGAAAGGGTATACCTCGAAGCTGATCCCATACAAATTTGTAAAAAAATCTAACCCTAAGGGTAGAAAAGCACGGGATAATTGATTTTTCACTAACTGATTGTAATGTATAATCAAGCATAACTTTTTACGGAAGAAACCGATTTTCATAATACTTGTTTTATTGGAAAAGTTATAACTTAGAGTTGGTCCCATAGCAATTTAAAAAAAATCTTACCCTAAGCATGGGAAAATAGGGCTCATTTTTGCTTTTAACTTTTTTCGGCGGTTTAATTTTTTGTGAAAAAGTTTCATTATTTAAGAAATGGGGTGTCCGTTAGAGAACCCATCATCGTTCACAACAGAAAGAATGCTGTCTAAATGTTAGCTCGTGTGAGAAAATGACGATGTAGCAGTCTCGGCGCTCACGCGGCTGGAAGTGGCTAACGATATGTTAATTAAAACTAAGCCGGCAACGTCAGTCTCGAAGTTACGTGCTTCACAGAGCACGCTGCGCTGTTGTTAGTTGTTCTTGTTACCTTCGGCTTTCGCACCGCATCCAACTAACGAAAGGCTTGTTACCGTTAGGAAAAGAAACCGATCACATTTGGAGTAGATGATCTGAGGACCGTATCACAGACGAGGAGATTAGACAATTGAGTGACGAATGAGCAGCTGATAAACATACATTATATACGGAGTATATGATATTTACATACATATTGTTTTTAGAATCTCCGAAACAGACGTGAAAAGAGAGAAGAGATGCATGAAGAGAATGATGAATGTCAGGTTTGCAAGGACAGAGATATTTGGCACTCGGTGCTTTTTGCTTACCCCGTTAGGGATCTGGCGTGACGGTATGTTGTTGTTATTGTTGTTTTAATTTTTTTTTTCAACTTACACACATTGCAAACTAATGTGCTTATTCCATAAATGTTTTTCCTACATGGCAATGGAACCCACGACCCCTTAATACGTTAATACGTGTTTAAATAAACCCAAGTTAATCTGCATGAACGCCGCTTGAAGCTCATTTCGGCATATTATGCACCGGTCGGTTCGCATATGCATATGGAAATGACGTCATTTGGATGCAGTTTGTAATTTAGAGTTGAATTTTGCTGATATTTTTGTTGCGAAGCGTTAGTAACCGCGAAGGGTTTGAATAGGATTTCGAATTTCTGATTCAAACGTAGGCAATTGAATGCCCGTGACATGGTAACGGGACAGCTGACAAACATACATATATACATACTGTACAATACTTATATAGTTTTTTTTATTACACCCAGACACAGAACAAACAAATGTGCTCATCACACAAATGTTTTTACTGGGCGGAAATTGAACCTAAGACCTCCGGATTTAATGTCAAGGCATCTAAACACTCGACAACGAGGCCAATCTGTATACCATATTCTCACAAAAAGCAAGAGACGACTTCGCAAGAGGCTGAAAAAATACATCAAACGGAAATGAGAAGCAGAAAGTTTTAACTTATCGACTTTTCCGCTCCATTGTACTTAATTCACCGTCAGACTTCTAAAGATAAGTAAATAAGGTTATTACGTTGATTGTACCCCGCGGAGACAATTGACAATGATTACATTTTTCTACACAGTTCTCGACGAGTCGCGTTTAAAGGGTCGAGAACGATTTGTTTCGCCTTTACCCTTACTTTTACCCTTATCTTACCCTTACTGTACCCTTACCTTACCCTTATTATAAATGGCTCAATATGAAACCTATCAATATACATACATTACTAGCAGTGATAGAATGAAATTTAATGGTAAATAAAACGGTACATACTGTTTTGATTCATCGCAATTTAAATAAGAATGGTATACATATGTATGTATATCGACAAGGTCTACCTTTGGGTTAAAGTAACAAATTAATGGTTCTAATGGTCCGGTTATTGGGTGTAATTTAATGCGACACTTTATTTATTCAATGTCTGTATAAATGAAATGAAATACTTAGGCGCCCGGTTTGCCTGTTTAGCACATATGACAAAGTTTGGCGTGCAAATTCAACATTCAAAATACATTGACGGTAAGTTAAATTATATTAAGTTACAATTTTGTTAGATTTAAATTAAATTACTTTTGTCTCAGCCAATAAATTGCTGCCCACACATTATCCCAAAACTTATCTTGAACATATACTCTATTAGGGCATTGTGGAATATTATTGTTGGAACTCGCTGAATACGAGTTATGCACAATTGGATAGGGAAATGTAAGAATTTAATCAAAAGGCAACTCACCAAATCTAAGGATAAGCAAATAAGCTGATTACGTCGATCTCTAGTCATGGGGATAGTCGTCAGAGAATTGTCTGCGAAATAAAATGGCGCCAGCGTAATTCACTTCAACTCGTGTAGACCGACAATATCACCAGATCGGCAGAGGATGATTCGTGAAAATTTCCAACTGTGATAACTGCGATAGCGCTGTCATTGCAGTTGCTTTGCTGCGATGTAGAGATATTGGAATTCTTAGAACAACACCGGAAAGACCGTGAGGAGAAAGCACCTTAAAGCTTTTTACCCCACAATGAATAACAATAAACTTTACTCGCGGTTTCATAAACAAAAAGACAAAGACAAAGACGTTTATTTGTACAAATATGGGTACATACATATAGAGATGTTACCTTTTACGGCGTACAAATTCAGAAAATTAAAGTAAAATACATTAAATGTTTACTAATACTAAATACCAATGGATTCTTATAAACAGGAGCGAAGACATTGAAACTAGCAAAATATTTAAAGAAATAATAATAATAATAATGATAAATACAAAAACAAGACGTAAAGAAAAAATAAAATTAACGAAAGGATTTATATCTGTGCTGCAACGTAAATCATGTAATTGACTGGACTCAGCTAACTCCGCGGTGACTGGCGCATATGTCACTGATTTTCAGTCCGGCCCCCACTATATGGCAATTCGGATGTACTATGTACTACATAATACTGCGAACGACTGCGCTCTATATGTTCATAGACGGCATCAGCCATTTGTAACCGCTGTTGTCAAGTTTCCTACTCGCTTCAAATGAAAAATTTCTTGTAGCCAATTGTGCATTTGACCATTCACGCCCATTTTGTATATTAAAAAATTTAATGGATATTGTAAGAATATTCGTGATGGAACCTAAGTCTTAAATATCCGATTCACGTTTTTGATTGTAAGATTTCGGAAATTTTCTACTAGCGCCGCGGGCAGAAGCTGCTGTAACATAATTAAATCGTAAAATTAATTATTCAATTAACTTATTTAATACTATCATTAACACATACAAAAAGCTTGTAAAACAAGCACAATTGGTTTCGTGTCCACGGCTAATTTCGCCGTTCACGATTGCAATGCAAATTGCGTCGGTCCGCACGTTGCGTTTGTTTATTTAGCGACAAAAACCGCTAACACGCCGGTCACGCTACCTACTAAATGAGTTGCGATTTTAATAATTGGATAGTAATAGTCAGTGTTTCCGAGAAATACAACCTAGTTATTTGCAACATAAGAGTGAATAATTATTTTTGAAGCAAGCGTGTTGCATCGTAGACTACCACTTCGCTTACCATCAGATGAAATGGTAATTATGTCGATATTTGACTCTCAGTCATCTAACCTTTATTCCGTACTAGCTCTTCTCTGCTGTGCATATACGTGCAATATATTTTTGCTGACAAAAAAAGATGTACTCAATTCGACGCATATATTTTTTTTAATGTATGACCACGCATAACTTTTTACTGAGTAGTCCGATTTTGATAATTCCGTTTTTATTTCGAAGGATATACCCCGAAACTAGTTCCATATAAATTTGGAAAAAAAAACCACCCCTAAGGGTAGGAAAACAGGGGATGATTGATTGTGATGTATGACCACGTATAACTTTTTACAGAGTACTCCGATTTTGATTTTTCTTTTATTGGATAGGGTACATTTCAAATTTGGTCCCATAGCAATTTAAAAAAATAGCTTTTAAAATTTTTCGGCGTTTGAACTTTTTTTGTTAAAAAGTCTTATGCTCGACCATATAGCATCAAAATCTTTTGATCTACAATGTGAAGTTTCTTAACAAAACACAATAAACGACATACAGGGTATAACAGTTAGTTCCGTGCGTGTCAACAGTTGATTATTGCAGCGCTCGCTGTTTCAATGCAAATTGAGTTTGCTTGCACATGTTGCGCTTGTTTACGTATTAGCGACGAAAAATGCTCAGTTCGTGTTTCCACTGTCCGTTCTATCCTGAATTCTAACCTCTAACATATATAACGATACCGTACAATTGTCAATATGTCATATATGGATATTCATATTTGACTGCCTCGTTGGTCGGGCGGTTGCTAGCGCGTCTGCCGATCGGGAGGTCCCGGGTTCAAATCCCGGGTCGGGTACTGTTGGATTTTTCTAATTTAGAATTTCTAGCAGTGACTCGGAGTGTGTATGTGTGCCCGGTGTATGGCAATAGGCTCACCACCTATTCCATTGTGGGACTTAAACGTAACCGGTGGAATGTGGGGGTGTACTACACTCCTCTGCCTACCCCTTAGGGGATTACAGGCGCGATGTTACGATATTAAAATAAGGTTTTTAAAATTCATCACTGTCTGCCTATCTGTTTGTCCGGGCTGAACCGATTTCGATCGGACTTTCACTGGATCGTAGATGAGGTTATATGGCAACATATTTTAGAATATAAAATCCATAAATACGGAGTGACATTAGTAAAAACATTGTTTCGTTAATAACCAACAATGACGTACGCACAGCGCACGGCGGCCGAGACGGCGCGGGCGTCACGCCGCCGGCCGTCACGCCACTCCACTCATCCCCGGAGAGCGTCCAGTATATTTCACAGCTACGACGTACATTATAAAAAAAACCCAATTCGTTAAGTATTTCTTTTGTTACACCATCACGCCGCGACCCTAACGGGGTGGCGGACCGCACCGAGAAACAAATATCTCTGTCGTTACACAGATAACGTAAATCTCTACATTGCACCGACGACGACCGCGCTATGTCACAGGAATTGTTATTAATTTCCTTTTAAATATTGCTGTTATGAAATATAACAATAATGATGTAAACAAAACACAACACGGACTGATTTGTACATAATATAACACACAGCTGACATTCCACATGTTTTAAGTATGTTTTTAGGTTATCTTTCTAATTCTAAGACTACTTTTCGCTGTATCTGCACGTGCAGTCATCGCTAGCGACTGCGTTTTGTGTTTTATGTGAAATAGCTTTGTATACTTCCACAAAATGATATTGTAATAGAACAAACGACTTCAAAACGTTAACCTCACGTTGTATCTGTAATAAATGAAAATTGTAAATAACTTGAGTGTGTAACTATTATCGTAATAAATGAGTGTTCATGACAGTTATTTCTATCAATAATTATCAATAATTTTAAGTTAATTACCTAATATTTTATATTGGCGTTGAACATGTCTTATTTTTATTTATCGGGCTTGTACTTTGCTTTTGTGACCAGATTGTTCGGTCGAAAACTGTCAAAACTCGCCAAATTTTTACGAATTATTTAATAATATTATTCAAACTGTAGTATTTCCATCTTTAACGCAAGGTTATACATATACGTGTCAGTCTCCTTTATATATATATGTATTATATTGAATGGAGACTAATATATAAATATGTAGTTTATTAATTGTCTAACCACGATAACATAGATTGATACCTGCCGCGTCTGTCTTCCGTCTTATTATCCACTAATTTCATTTTATATGAATTTGATAGATAATCATACGGAATATCCTCCCCCCCCCCAATTCCTCCCACTCGACTCTACACGAGACTCGGCTTTCGATTTTGAATTATACCAATTGACAATTTAAGTTATAGTGTGGAGGCTGAGCTAGTTGAATTCTAATATAAAGTATTAAAAAATATAAAGTTCTTGTAATGTTTCACATCTGTCAAGCGTTCTATGTCGTTTCGGTTTTTTTTTATCCATTGCACTAATATGCCAAAGATTCGGCATATTGAGCGGCTTGACATATAAATGTAAATATTAAATATTTTTTAATGTAAATATTCTTTTAGTAACGGAACAACGAATCTACATTTCACTGTGTTGTTACATATTACATTCGGAATCAGTCAATAGCAGCTATTTAGCTATTGTTGTCTCGTTTTCTCTCACCGCGTTAAAAAGAGACGCAACATAATGCATACGTTAAATATTACTGTTAACCGTTTTTGAATAAGAGTGTTCGTTTTCGAGCCCGTTTTCGGGAGATTTTTGTAAATAAATAAAACAATCTTATACTGTTGTGCGTTTTCTATTTTCCTTTAAATCCTTACATCCCGATATAAGTACATTTTTTATATTAAGTAAGTTCCAAGAGCAAGGAATACACCGCGGGTCGAGGAGAACCTTAACCTAAACATCGGCGGTCTCCCGTGACAGCTGTCATTTGGGCAAACTACTGTTAGAATGGGAAGACGAAGCCATTGCGTACTAAATAACCCGGTAAATGTTATCACCACAATTATTTATTTATAACAATACTTGAAAAACTATAGTTTAATTTTACCTGTAATTCTCCCATATTGAAACATACAAATCCCGATAAAAAAAAAAAGTATTATGTGACAGCTATTTACTTCGTCTGTCCATTATCTATTCAAATCTGCACGTTTACAATGTGGATAGTTAAAGCAGAGGTATATTTTATCGTATTCAAATAATAAAGCTGTTATTTTGTTCTGTTTAATAAAGGTTTTTTAGATAACTGAGTTATCGAGGTTATGAACTTTTGTATCTGTAATACAGGGTCAAATACCTTATGACTATTCAAAATAATACGCTAATAACATGTTTTCAAATAATTGACGAATTGAGTAATTGAAAATTACACATTTGATTAATATGGTTATTTTTACATCAGCACACAGTTTTCCTCCTCTTGCTTAGATGCTTCTTAGGAAATGTATAGAAAGTAAAACATTATAATATCAATGCATCGCAAGTTATTGATATTTTTAAACAATTCTTCCATAATTACTTCGCGTAAGTAGGTAATCGCATATGTAAATCATTGAAAATTAAAAGTATGACAGAAAAAATGAGGTCATAAATGCTAATATTGGATCTAATCTATTTAGTGTTTTAATTAAACAGCCCGCAACTCGAGGCCCTGAGGCCCCAATCCTGGCATAAGTCTCTTAAAACGTGATTGCGATTTGTTGGTGACGGAAAATATCGCGAGGAAACCGACACACGTTACGTTCGGCCATAATGTTCAAGTTTACAATAACCATACGTACATGACATAATGTCGCATGTCACGCGTGGAACAATCAGCAGACATCATAACTATCTCTTAATATTAAATCTTTTCGTAACTCAGATACTAAAGTTCGCTGGGTTCGAAGGTCACTGTTTATCTACATTTTTTATCTTTTGCTATACTTACTTACGAAACATTTATACAGTGTGTTTTACTGTTAAACAATAAATAAATAAAATTATGTTTCTACGACATTTTGCGACTTAAATAAATAAATGTAGAATAACTCTTTATCTATTTACAATAATATTTTCCATGTACTGACGAAAAAATGGTACAAGAGCATGAATTAGGTAACTCCTAACGGACCGTCACCAGAAAAAAGCTTGAGGTAATATTTTGTTGAGGACGTAATAATATATAATTAATAATAATCTACTTAACAAAGTGCATATTTATTATTGTATTTTCTCGTATTTCACTGAACGTGCTATCATTATCGTAACTACATCGTTAACGGATTCTACCGCGATAGTAAACAAACAGTGAACTCGCTATATAATTTCTACGAAACGATTATACTTTACTGCTCAGTAAATGTGTAGTCGGTATAAAGTTTATTCAGCGTGGTTATCTGCGGGTCAAGCGTGGTCGGAGAGACGGTCGATCGTTTAGTGATTCTGGTGGCATCCGTCAACTCGACAACATGTTTTTGAAGCTGGTGTGTTCCGCCCTGCTGCTGGCCGCGGCGCTCGCTGAAGTCGCGGTGCACCGACCGTGTCCGAATGGTAAGTCTTCACCGCCTTCAAACCGACCACTAGAACACTATCCCGTATAACCAGTTAAAAAAATTCAATTTATGTTTTCGATATCTCGAAATAAATGTTATTGGTGCGTATATCCGCAATTGTATACCACATCTACCGCTTTTCTTTTTGTATGTATATTTTCTCTGCAAATATCTACAATGGTCCTCTGAATACTTGTAACCTCTGCCCTTTGTAACTCCGACATTTTAAGTAAATAAATAATGAAATCGCTTTTTAGTGACAAGATCCCTGTTTGTACCAAATCATATTCAGATATTTAATATTAGATATTTTGTTTTACGCAATAAAGATATGTATTTAGCAATGCCAGACGTCCGGACGAGGCCAGACAGTCAGGCGTATTGCCAATCAAACGGTCTCTAGCCTGTCTGGCTTTTGTTAGGCCTTTTTTGAAATTCGACCACATTTTTGACGTAGAATGTCTTTAAATTCCTCAGTCATCAAAAGGGAGCCACTTACAACAACCAGATGTAAGGATATATGTTATGACACGTTTACTTATTACCAAATACATACATACATACATATTTATGTTCACAGAGCCCCAAGAGGCGTGTCGGGTGACGGAGGTGCGTGTGAACCCGTGCCGGAACCCCGCGTCCTGTAAACTGACGAAGGGGGAGAACGCCACCATTGCCTTCGACTTCACCCCCAGTTAGTACCGTTTCCATTGTTTCCAACAGTCGAGGACGAGATTTTAAGTGCAGTTTTAGATTATACCAGATCATAATAATTATATCGCAATCGAACCATCCTAACAAATCCCACAAAGTACAAAGTTAAAATATATCGCACTATAGCAGAATGGTGAAATATGCTCGGAGCCTACACAATGGCAGGTGGGTGTCCCAGCAGTGGGACATGAAAAGACCGACCGTTGACTCTCTGTCATCAGTCACTATTTATGCTGACACCGTGTTTTCAGAGACGAAATATCACGTCAGGGTTGTAGCCGTTGAAAATTGGTCCGCGCCTACACGTGCGCGGAAACCCGATGTATGCAACTATGTATTGTATTTCAGACTTCTCCGCCAGCAGCCTGACCGCGAGTCTCTCGTGGCCTTCGCCCGCCGGCGACGTGCCGTTCCCGGAGCTGTACGAGGTCGAGGCCTGCGGGTTGACCTCGTGTTCGGTGGAAAGTGGCAAGTCCCAGGAGCTCAACTACCGCTTGATGATCAGCAAGAAGCTGCCTACAGTGAGTTATACTTTGTAACATTCCTACACCTCATCATAATTATTAGCATAGCTGACATTGAGCTCTCAGTCGTACGTTACCATACCTTATGTGCAAGATTAAAATTTGACAGATGAATTGTATATTTCTTTCCACCCTTTTTATTGGTCCTCTGCTGAATCGGGTCTCCTCTTACAGTGAGAAGGATTGAGGCCATAATCAATCACGCGTGCCAAATGCGGAGTGGTAGACTTCAGTCAGAAAGATCACGATGTGTTCCTTCACCGTTATAGCGAGTGATATTTAAATTATGAAATGTATACTACGTAACAAAGTTATGCTTTTATTAATACCCATTATTAAGAGAATCAATGCACAGTAAGGCTGGGTACACACGTAGGTACATACAACAGAATACTTATATGAATATTTTGTATCATGTTTGAAATTTTCTCTTGCAGGGTCCTTATGATTTCAAATGGAGGCTGTGGAACACGGCCGACCGGGACCAGATGTGCTGCTTCATCACCAAAGTGCAGCTCGCTAAACCAAAGCGCACTTAATACAGAAACATGTAAAATAAAGCTTCTGATAGAGATAATCTTTTAAGTTCACTCAGAGCCCTGTACACGCATCCTGATCCTCACCGCTTGAGGTCCTCAGAGCAGAGAGGACGAAGCTATTTATGATTTGTCTATGTTCATGAATTATATTCAGTCATTAGTAGCAACGGTTCCGTCTTAAAAAGCCATACTAGCCATGATCCTGTTTCTGACACCATCCGGATGGTAACTTAGTAAAATGTATCTCTCTGATTCCAAATTATGCAATTAAACGCCTGTGTGATGGTAACCGGGCAGCTGATAAACGTACATATAAATACTATAGAAAGGGCTACATATATATTTTTACTACAACGATACAAACAAATTTGCTCATAACACAAAATATGTTCTCCCGGAGTGGGAATGGAATCGATTCCCACCCAGTGGGATTAAATTCAATGGGTTCTAACCCACGATATCCAGTTTATGTTATCCAGTCGGTCAAATAAACCACTACAGCTGTTATTGTGTTAGATATCCACTATGATTTATATGTATTTGTATTTTGGTAATTATAAAATATGTGCGATCTGTTTATCTCACATAGATTCACTGTTAAGTCAAACTTTAACCCTTATTCTGTTCAATTTGCTTATGAATAATCTAACTAAGAACGATTCGGTTACAGTATATGCAACATTGAAATGTGCAAAGTCAAAAGAAGAATTGTCTAATTAATTGGATTAAAGTCATATATTATACGTATACCATAGTTTACAATAAACAAAACACGCGGAAGGCCAGTCCGTTTGCAACTCTGGTGACAATTAAAGAAAAAAAAAATGCTCTATGCTTGCTCGTTAACATTGTCTATGGTATTCTTTGTGATTTTGACAGGGGCGCGAAACTAGTTTGACGGCAAAATAGACTGTGGATGCGGGCAGCACCGATCGCATCTCACAGTATATCAATATAGTTTATCTCTTATCGCAGTACAATAGAATCGTTATAACTTCTGAAGGATATTGCTATAGTGCCGCTGTACTTTTATTAATGTAACTCATTACTTGCTAACTTCCAATCAGACCGATTCGTTTGTACTTTCCTTTCATTATCTTGATTTAATTTTTAATGAGCGGTACAGATAGCTTTGTGTCGATCTAAATTGCGTTAAGAGAAAAACAATGGAGCAAAGCGGAGAAATTATTGCCGCGTGTTCCGAAACTCGTTATTCGAAATTTAAAATATGGCGTTGTAAAACTTACCATAAGTTTTGAATAATCTGTCTCAAAATTTACGATACATATTTTTTATTTAAAAAAAAATGTGCATTTGTTTAATCGCCCACATAAAATAAATTGTATATTACGACAAGTACTGACTATTTTCTTGTGTGAAAAAAATATAATCTAATTTCACATGCCTTAATAGCGCACCAAATTCCTTGTTTTTAACCGACTTCAAAAAAAGGGGGAGCTTCTCAATTCGTCTGTATTTTTCCTTACTTAAGTTCCTTATTGCTTGCAATGATAGAACAGAAGCATCGTGAATGGAGTGCTGTTGGAACACAGATCGGCTGTTATCGCCCGATCAGCAATTATCTGTGAATGTAACGTCGCTTTCACACAATCAGCCGCTGCTCCAACGTCGCCAATCTATACCATCGCTGACTACGACTTTTGGTTCCTTATTTGTTAAGAGTACCTCATTATTTTCTAAAATGTACTGCGGGCTCCATGCTGTCGAAACGTCGGCCCGGTTTCCCTTAATGGCTCTAGTAAAAATCAGAATTGAATGTTAAACACAACATATTAGAAAGTATAAACACATGCTCATTACACAAATATTTGTCCTGTCTGGGAATAAAATCCACAACCCCCAGTTCCGCAATTAGTCTCACTAACTACTGAACCAACGGATCTGTCTGTAATTATAATGATGTTATGATAACAAAGAAAGTCCTGATATAAAGAGGAAGGACAGTTACAGTGGCTACGATCCGGTGTTTAATGAACGATTAGATGTTGGAGAAATGTGAAAGCCGTTCGCCAGAGGGCGCGGAAGGTCGTTCGCCCTCCGCATTCCAAACCCTGTTGATTCCTGCCGCACCACTGTCTTAGGGCACCGTCGTACTGCCATTGTGCGGAATACTATCCTATGTTAGAAAAGCCTAGAAAAGAAATCTAATAAATAAAATAGGAAGGGTACTGACTGAACCTGAGATCAAAGCCCGGTCGAAACCAAAATCCCTGTAATTTGTTAGTTGTTGTTTGTTGTGAGTTGTTTTAATTTAAAGTTATTTTTGCAACAGGGGTGCATTTTTCTGGTCATTCAGGCTCTCGGACCAGTGTCAAGTACAACATAAGACCGCTAAAGTGAGACCAGAGCAGCTGAAGACAAAATTTTTCAGTGTACAGTTTATTTACAGCTTTTAGCCTTAAATACGACAGTGTCCTCACCTAGACGTCGGAGCCTCCGGAGGTGTTTTTGTTTCTCAAGCGGACTGACTGGCTGTTACGGGAATGGAAATTTATTGCTGATCGAACTGCAGCGTAACTGTTCTTGTAATGCAGGTTACACAACACTTTGGAATGAAATAGCTACAATACTAGCTGCACTTACATATGCGTCTAAGTTCATGTTTCATGGAATCTAAAGAGTGACTTCAAAAGGTCCGATTCTAATGATGGCATCGCGGATTTGTGTTGGATACAGTAAAATATACGTTTAAAAACAGTAAGGTCACCAGCTAGAAAAATATTCATTATATAAACAGGAAATTATACTTTCATTTGTTGTCTTAATATATTTTCTGCGCCAGTGAAATATTTTCTATATTGATCAAGAGATGGCGCTATATGTATCTTGTATAACGTTCGAATTTCAAAACTCCAAACATAATCATTGTAAATTTTCCCGGCACAGTCTGCCAGCATTTCAAAGAGCCTTTAGCAAATTTATTATTACACAAGAGCTGAAGCGACGCAATTTTAATATTATGTGCTTACTATTAGACTAGTCCGTATTACATCGCGTCTGTTTATGGGTCGTGCAGCCTAGGATACAACTGCGTGTTTTATCTACACATTGTTCTCAATCTGTAACGGTACATACAATCAGATTGCATTTTGGCAACTTTTACGCATTCATAACGAGCTGCAGTCACGTGAGCGTGACGCCGGAGCCCGTTCTGTAACTGTATATGGTAACCGAATATTCAGAGATCTAATTTTTAAAAGCACAGCTAATGTCTGCCTGGATGTGAAATGGATTTGATAAAAGCACCCCAATTCCTAAATTTCTTAGCCTAATTATAAATTCTAGTATCCTCATCTTATAACAGAGTAAAGTTTAAAGATAGTATTAAATCATCATTGAACATAGACAATTTTATAATATGAACAGCTTCAATAATTAAAAAACTAACCAACGAATATTTTCATATCACTTCTGATGTAATTTACACTAACAGCCCCATTAGTACACGTTTATAAGGGGTTGGTTGCAGATGCTCCAGGGCAGCATGGTCACTTATGACTGTAACCCAACCACTTACGTCAACAGCGACACACAGATGCATCATTCAAATAGATCTCCTATTTTTAAATAGCAGTATCGTTGCGAAAATTTGGATTAAAAAAAAAACGAGACGTAATATTATGCGTTTTATATAATTCCTAATTTAAAAGCATTGCGTATGACATACTATAACAGAATGAAAAGAGGCTTTAGGTATTAAGAAAAAAAATTGTCGACATCAATATTAAAACGAAGGTTAGGCGTTTTTCTTACAAAAGAGCACTCGAAAACACACTAAAAACAAAAGCAATGCAATTAGCTGTATATTAGTGTCAAGATCCAACATAAAATGTGCCATTACCGCCAACATAATCACCTCTTTTATTTTTTAACATGTAAATTATATACCTACGCCTCTCGTTGACAGCCGGCAACCAATTCAGAGTTTAATTACTATTTACAAATATCTCGGGGCTACGAGGAACGTGTAAAATGATTTTATTGCTAGCAACACTTTCTGTATAATTATTCGCTATGTAACGTTTTGGTCCAGATGACGTGAAATTTGGCGCGCATTTTTGCCGCAGATTAAAAATGAAGAGTTGTCGGGTGGCAGAAAGTATAGGCAATATGAAAAAATATTTTAAATGTCTTCCAATAAATAACATGAAACGAGGCCAAGGGTACCTAATAGGGTTTTTCTAGTCATGCGTGTTCATTTACGCTGCCCCTATTGCCAATAATAATTATACATCGGTAGGTATATACATACACTTCTATTTCCATTTGTTAATAGATGCTGTTATTTGTCCTTTTCTTTGTTGTAGAGTCGGAAGAGGTAGACCTAGGCATAGGTACTTTATGTAAATCGAAGCGTGCTAAGGAAGGCCCAGTCAGATCATAATTATATGTAATAACAAAATAAATAATATTAAAACCATATTCGATATACTAAAATGGCTCTTCTCCGCGGCTTCATTCCTCTTAGATTTTGTCTTTCTCCATAATGTTACCTGTTACCGCGCCACTAATTATCCAGTATGTGAGAATAACTTTTTATACGAAACAAAGTAATGTTTAATAATAATAAAACTATTGCAAAAATATCACTTATGCTCTATGGAACGGTAAGCAAAATTTAAGGCATTTGACTTTCACACTTGCGATAATTTTATCTCTCTTAATACCTCTGCTCTCTCCTTCCAATCGTCAATCACACTGTTGCTAAATATTCAGTTTTCTAGTTAAATATTTTATAAAAAGTTGCCGTACAACCATTCAAAACTTGAACATGGTCAAGTCAGAAGCATATCTTTAGCAGCATAATAGTATTGAGAGCTTATTAAAAATTATTTGTTTGCTTTTTGCGTTTATTAAGAGCCTAGTGCCAATTTCCATACTTCAACTCTTACAGCGGCTTAAAAGCTGTCTGTAGACGCATCATAACCCCGTATTCAAATGCAATAATTGTTTTGATATACCTGTGGGTGGTAAGGAGAACAGAAGCTAACCTGTACCTAAATACTTTTAGGTGGCAAATGGTCGCCGACCTTGGAATTCATGCGTTGACATTTGCTAAACTTAGATTTGATTATGTACTATTGTTTCCTGTATCGCCTTTTAGGCTAGACTAGAACATTTTTACAGAGACTTGTCCCATGATACACTTCACCTATAAGTATAATATTAAGAATGTTCTCACGCACTTAGTAAGCACGAAAAAAACATAAGTTTCATTTGCTGGCCTTTTCTTTCATTTAGTGGTGACATCGTGACGATGAGTAAATTATATAAATAAATCTCAAGTAAATCTTAATTTAACTCATTATTATCGTTTCTATATACATGTGACAAATGTATGGTATAAACTATTGCACTATTGCACGCACACAGCAAGCGCTTACGCACACATGTACAGATAACAATATCATCAGGGTGTTCCACTGTTGTGTAGTTAGTATAGTAGCACAGAAACTATAACTGCTTCCAGTGGGCCATATGGCGCGGACCTCCCCAGGGTCGGCAAGAGGTCAAGTCATCCGAAACTTGTCTCGTTCGACAGTCGACGTATATTTTTTATGTTATAGCTAACGACTCGGTCTCGCTTCGCCTCGTAGACACTAACAATATACACGATGTTTGTTGTACCATTTACGAGTAGTGTTTGCATTAACTTAATTATTATCATAAACTAAAACACTGTTTTCAAAATAAAAGATTTTAAGTATTTCATTTACACGATTTTTTTATTGTTGTAAAGGAATCAAAGAAAAAATTTTGTTACAATTTTTTTGTCACGGAGGTTTGAAGATGGAACCTCAAAATTGAAACGTAATGAAAAAAAAATATGAATGAAAAAAAAAAAAAAATATTATACTCATAATAAATACTTCCTTTTTATTGAAACATGTGAAGCCAATATCCGAGCGCCTTTTCTCAACATTTACCGTACAACAAAGAACGCCATATAAAGTACTCCAACAAAAAAGGCCAACAAAAGCAAGTGCAAGTACTAATCAACACGATCTTTACATCGCGATCGGCTACATTCCCTGCCGCGGGCCATCCGTCTCCACGTCATTATCTACCCGATACGAAGATGAGAAAGTGAGGTAGAAAGGTTAAGCGTCCGAGTTACTCTTATTTTTAAGGTTCGGCGTGATTTATTAGGAAGTGGCCAGTTATATACAATGATTCGCGAATATTTTACGCACGCTACACACTGTTGTACGAACTGATTTATTATAACGAAGCATTCATTTTTTTTCTTTTAAATTTTCTTTTGTTGAAATAAAGAAAGCAATGTTAACAGTTATACATACTTCTATTATAAATACTACGATCGACGTGATTTTTGGTATGAAGATAGTTGAAAGGTTGGAGTGTATCATGCGCTACTCTCTTTTTCGCTAAAACACGTTTTAATCAAATAAGCACTACAGATGGCGTTGCTGGCGCAATAATGGTGTGACTTGTGAACAACACCCGAGCGAAGCCGCGGGTAACAGCTACTTGTAATAAATTTACCAGTCTGTTCGCAATTCAAACGATGTTTGAATAACCAATGATCAATTTCAGCCAACAGTCGCAAGTACGAGCAGGTATGACGGAGAAATGGAAAGTTCTGTCAAAACAGCGGAAGTCTGTCGATTGCGAAATATGTAACGGCTATTAATTTCATTTGAAATAATATATAATGTAACCGACGTGTAGAGTGCGTTTATATAGATTCCTTGATTTTATACTGTCATTATATGCATGTTGGAATATATTAGAAATTAGATGTACGAATGTAGCTATGTAGTAGCTGCGTCCGCGAATGGATCCGCGTAGATCACTGTTTTTAGTTGGCTACGAAATATTGTATGTTAGCAAGGCCTAAGTCACTCCTTATAACATCAGCTATCCGGCAGTAAAGTTTAGTCAAAACAGTAAACTGTTTAAAAAATTAGCTGAAACAAACGCACAAACAATATTTTTTCAGAATCGGTTTTTTGTTTAATCACAGACTCAGACTCAGACAGACAGACACACACAGACAATTAATAAAATAAGAAGCACGGTGCAGAACAGTGTGAGCTACCACAAAAACGGCTTCCTGATACACGGGCACAGGAGCAATAAAGCTGCATACGGACATCCAATAGAAACTAAACTCATAACATTAATAATAATTACGTTTTCCCCAACATCCATTGTTTGTCACTTTCCATCACCATTGAGTGCTTTATGTCATATTAATATTTTGTACTGTGACCATGAATTCGGCTATTACTGGATAGTAAAAAGAGGGCGCTAGTGTGGATCTGCAAATCAAGACGCCATTTAAATTTATGACAAACTAAATAATCACACATTCGACATGTTCGATCCTTAACTTATATTTTACCATTTATCAACGTGTATTTTATCATTTATAACTACTTTCATTTATGTTTATGTTTATCTGTAAGTCCTATTGTGGTGGATGATTGAAATATATCGAACATTACTAATAAAACCACCAGGTGCCTTCAAGATATTGTCACGGCAATATCCCGAAGGCACCTATTTATCTTATTTTTTGGATGGTGAACAGTAAGTAATATCATTCATTGTCATTAACAAACTAATTAGAATGTTACTTCAACAATTAACTAATACGTTGTGGCATACTCACATATAGAGTTAACAATAAAGAGTGACTAACAGTTTGACTGCCTCGTTGGTCGGGCGGTTGCTAGCGCGACTGCCGATCGGGAGGTCCTGGGTTCAAATCCCGGGTCGGGTA
>DWDX01000998.1:0-21213 GCA_018245675.1 Agara michaeli | reverse complement strand
CCTTACTTTCACCTTAGTATTATTTTAATAGTAAATTTACTTTTATTTTTATTCTAATTTAATTATAGAGACTGGCATGTACCTTATCTAACTCTTGAAATCAGTTATTAGCATATTTATACATATATAATCCCCAATTTACAATATTTATCCAGGAAGAAAAAATAAGTGACACAAAAAAAACACTTAATGATCTTCCACCAAAAAAGGCTGAGTGGAAAATAGACAGGGATATAAAGCAAGAAACAGAAGATTCCGCAGCTGAAAATATAGAAGAATTTGAGACCCAAGATATTGATTTAGGTGATGACTTTAGTAATGATGCACCTCAAACAGTAAACAATGTTAAAGAAGAGCTTCCCAGCTCATTAACTGCAATGACTGATGTCGCTGAGGAGTTTCTTAATGAGGAATTTGAGATATTTCCAACAGTTAAAAAAGAGAAAGTGTCCTCAAAAGAACTGAAACCTTTGACCAGTAACTGGACAGACCAGATAGGAGATAATGAAGCAGTAGCAACAATTCAAACAGATGGACAATTGCCGCTGCAAGCTAATAAGGACGGTCAAGAAGTACTTAAGTTTTATTGGCTAGATGCATGGGAAGATAGATTTGTGAAGCCTGGAGTGGTATATCTGTTTGGTAAGGTGTACATAAAACCGACAAACAAGAGGGCTGGCTCGGCATCCTGTTGTCTTGTTGTAAAAAATGTTGATAGACAAATGTTTTTATTGCCCAGAGAGTATGTAAGTGATTTTTACTGTACCATTCTTTGTAGTAGTAATTTTGGACCAAAACCCAATCTGATGCTGAAAACTAAAACTGCAACCATTTATTCGCTTCTAAAAATTAGCAAAATTTTTATTTTACCCCAAGATCTAGTGTGTGTCATAGTTTTATTGCAGATAAGTTTCGGTCCAACAGAATTTCGGTAAATTCTCAACTGAAACTAAAACTTCAATCGAAAATGACTTATAAACAACTATTTTCTGCTGACGAATTGTTTTGCAACCCATGTGTATGGAATTCTTAAAAACCTATCAAAATAGAAAAATTTCTCGTATCTCCGGACAGTATGTTGCTTTCATAAACGATCTCAGTTTTAAAATGCTTCGCATAGTCTTTTGTACACATAGCATACAAACCTCATCAACCTTAATATATAAGCAACAAAACACAAAGTGTTATAAATAGTATTTATAAGTATTGATCCTTATTTTTTAGAAACTAGATCCCATCACATTGGAGCCAACAGATCATGAAGTCACAATCGCAGACATGTATGAAGAATTCAATAAAACTGTGGCCAAAGAATTAGGAATCAATGAGTTCAAATGTCGAAAAGTCACAAAGAACTACTGTTTCAATTTGCCAGACATACCAGCTCAGTCTGATTATTTGGAAATTAAATATTCAGTGAGTACATAAATGATTTTTCATAACAATTTCGGTGTAAATATAAAGTGGTTTAAATCAAATTTTCCCATTTTGAAGTTTCATATTCAATTCCTGGTGCACGCCACAAAATTTACAGAGTAGTAAGCTTTTTGTTATTAATTTTTTTAACTCTTCATTGTCTACTGTAAAAAATGGAATTCCTCTCATCGTGCGGATTTAAATAAGGTAAAGGATTAATTAAATACAATTATTCATTGTTAGGGACCCTACCTACCCGTTAGGGACCTTGCGTGATAGTATGTTGTCCTTGTTGTTATTCATTGTTATTTCTGTTGTTTTCACAGGCAACATTGCCCCCTCCTGCTGCTGGCAAAAAGTATCTAACATTCTCCCATATATTTGGAACCAATACGTCATCTCTCGAGTCATTCTTGCTAGGCAGAAAAATTAAAGGGCCTTGCTGGTTGGAAGTGCAACAGCCAGACAACGTGCAGGCTAAGGTGTCTTGGTGCAAACTGGAAGCAGCCGTCGACAAGATGGAACAGATCAGTGTCATTAGGGTTGCTTCTGACTTGGAACCACCGCCAATAATAGTTGCTACTGTAAGTATTTAAAGAGAATAATCGAAAAATATTATTACATGACCTATACACATTTGAAACCGCTTATAACTTTCACACCTATTAAACATTTATATTCCAGATAAACATGAGGACGACAATGGATCCGAAAACAAACAAAACCAAAATACTAATGATCAGTTGCTTAACACACAACAGTTTTCCCATAGATAAGCCGCCGCCTAATCCACCTTTTCAACAACATTTTTGTGGTAAGCAGGATAACAAGAATTTTTCATGAATTTTCCATAGAATGCTAATATGTTTTTCCATAAATTTATTTGCAAATAGGCTTGTGATGTTTGATAAGAAAACCTCACAACCTGAGATTGATTTATCAATTATTTTGAACATCTGTCTGTCTTACGCGACATTTACACTATAAAAAAGCAATGCATAAATGCAATGCAATAAACAAGCGAAATCAAAACATAGGGTTATGTCCTCAAATGGCTATACAGGAATGATCTTATGTTTGCAAAAGAACCTTATTAGAATATTGAAATGTTAATTGTTGTATTCACTTTACAGTAATGACTAAATGTAATGAAATGTGGCCATTGGATTTAAAACAACACTTAGCACAATACAAAGCTACGAAGCTTAACAAATGTGATACCGAAAGGGAGTTACTCAACTATTTCATGGTACAGTTTTGGAAACTAGACCCAGATTTAGTCGTGGGCCACGATTTACAAGGATTCCAGCAAGATTTGCTCATGGGCAATATATTAGATTTGCGTATACCGAATTGGTCGAGACTGGGGAGACTGAAGAGATCCGTTGCACCTCAGAGAAAATTTGCAGCGAAGGATGCATTTCTAGGACGACTAGTGTGCGATATTAAGCTTTCTGCAATGGAGCTTATCAGAGCGAGGAGTTTCGATCTTGACACTCTTTGCGTCAATGTTCTGAAAATGAAGGAAGGAGAGCGCTTCGATGTCGCTCTAGAAGATTTGCCTCGTTACTACGAGAACAGCACAGAGTTGCTGCAGCTGGTAACCCTCAGCATGCAGGATGCCTCGTATATACTCAAAATGATGTGCGAGTTGAATGTCATTCCCCTAGCGCTGCAAATAACGCAAATCGCTGGCAACGTAATGTCTCGCACTTTAATGGGCGGAAGATCTGAAAGGAACGAATTCCTTTTGCTTCATGCTTTCTCCGAAAAAGATTATATTGTACCTGATAAATCTTACGGCAAAAAGGTATCAGTGGATGATGCTGAAAATGAAGATCAAGAAGAGGGGACAAATAACTCTACCAAGAAACAAGGAAAGAAGAAAGCAGCGTACTCGGGAGGTCTGGTATTGGATCCAAAAAAAGGATTTTATGATAAACTCATTTTGTTGATGGACTTCAATTCATTATATCCGAGCATAATTCAAGAATATAACATTTGTTTCACGACGATAAAGAGAAAAAATATTATAGCTTCAGATGATGATATTAATAACCTAATTCTACCAACATCCAACACGGAATTTGGTGTTCTTCCCACCCAAATCAGGAAACTGGTCGAAAGTCGACGTGAAGTAAAGAAATTAATGAAACCTCCCGATCTGCCGAGAGATCAATACATGCAGTATAACATAAGACAGATGGCTCTTAAACTCACATCAAATTCAATGTATGGTTGTCTCGGTTTCACGCATTCCAGGTTTTACGCTAAGCCGCTGGCGGCCCTCGTCACCATGAAGGGTAGAGAAATTCTTATGGATACCAAAGAAATCGTACAAAAGTTAAATTATGAAGTCGTATATGGCGACACGGACAGTATAATGATTAACACTAATTGCCTGGACTATGATTATGTATTTAAAATCGGCAATGATTTGAAAAGAGAGATTAATAAAAAGTACAAACAGATAGAATTAGATATCGATGGAGTTTTCAAGTACTTGCTTCTTTTGAAAAAGAAAAAGTACGCAGCAGTGCTAGTAAGCAAAAATACGAATGGGGAATTCGTGTACAATCAAGAACATAAAGGGTTAGATATCGTTCGTCGCGACTGGTCGCAATTGGCGGCCGAAGCGGGCAAGTTTATTTTGAGTCAAATCCTATCAGAACAATCGGCAGATGAAAGATTGGAGAGTATACAAACACATCTAAATAAGCTGAAAGATGATTTAGTCACAAACAAAATTCCTCTGTCCCTCCTCATTATAACAAAGCAGCTCACAAAGAATCCAAACGAGTATGCGGATAAAAATTCGCAACCGCACGTTCAAGTGGCGCTGCGTTTAAACGTCAAAAATAGTAGGAGGTTCAAAAAGGGGGACATCGTGCCTTACATCATTTGCGAAGACGGGACTGCAAACTCGGCCACGCAGAGGGCGTACCACATAGAGGAACTAAAAAATTCGGAACACCTGAAAATCGATTACAAGTACTATTTAGCACACCAGCTTCACCCGGTCATATCGCGGATCTGCGAACCGATCGAAGGGATGGACCCGGCGCGAGTGGCCGACTGCCTCGGCTTGGACCCGTCCGGCTACAGGCAAGCGATGAAGAAAGAAAACGTGAACACGGAGACGTACGAAGTGGAAAACGAATACGAAAAATACAAATACTGCGAGGAATTCACTTTCGTCTGCGTCAATGAAAACTGCAAAACGGAAAATCGAATAAAAGAAACGTTCGCGGACTCCGATAGAGACAGCGCGACGTTCTTGGAGCAGTGCCAGAACGAGAAGTGTTCCGTGAAGCCGCTGGAGTACTTGGCGTGCGTCCACAACCAGCTGAGCCTGCAGCTGCGCCGCCACCACGCGCAGTACTACGGCGGGCGGCTGGCGTGCGAGGACCCGGCGTGCGGCGCGCGCACGGCCCGCCTGCCGCACTGCTTCGCGGCCGGCCACCCGCTCTGCCGGCTCTGCGAGAAGGGGGTCATGTTCAGGGAATACACTGAAAAAGATTTGTACCTGCAGATTCATTTCTTCCTCTTTCTATTCGATGTCAACAAGAATAATGCGTCCAGTGAGTATTACTCACGTTGGTTTTACATAGTTTCTTTTTGCACATACTTCAAAATATTACCACGAATGATTGTGTATTATTATTTTGCAGAAGCGAAACTTGCGCCACAAGTAATTTCGGCATTGAATGCTCTGAGAGAAACCGTGGAAGACTGGTTGTCGTATTCCGCTTACTCCATAATAAACCTAGCAAAATTATTTAGATTTTTCTCCTTGGATTCCAAAAATAAAGTTAAATCGGAGCCGGTAGAAATCGACATCCTCCCGGAAACTGAACACTTCGACGCCCTAATGGAGTTAGGAAGAAGTTATTAGTGTTTAAAAATTAAGATTTTATATTAATGTAAAAAAACATGCTAATTTCTGTACAGTTTATATAAACATAATAAATATGTAAACACCAAAAGTTTTTTGTCATTTGATTTGAGTATAAGTTTAAGACTTCTATTCGAAGTATGTAATTCTTTTTGACCACAAATATATGAAAATTAGTGTGCCTGCAATGAAAGCCATCAGTTTATTTCTAGTTAAATTTTTAGTCATATTAAATTTATCGCTGATGGTTACAAAATATTCTACAAAAAATAAATAAAGGATAAAAGTAAATTTGGGAAAAAATATTAATTCACGCAATACAGATTTCATATCAATTTATTTATCTATACTTCTATACTAACATTATAAAGAGGAAAGATTGGTATGTATGTATGTAACGAATAGGCTCAAAAATCTTTCACCATTTGAACGCTACATTATCACTGGTTAATACAGGTTATACTGGCTTATGCCCGCGACATCGTCCGCGTGGAATAGTGCCTTGCAATAAAAGTAGGAATCCTATCCTATCCAATCCTAGGAAATGAAACTGCCCAGTCACTATTCCATGTGAACAAAAGCTAGTTGTAAATATATTAACATTGTCTAATCTAAAGAACAATCTAATTTACTTGTACTTGTACTTTCAGTGCGTGATGTTACAAGGTTTTCGATAAGGAAACATCATTCATCAAGTATTAATGACATGAAACACGCAAACACACACTAACACAATGTACACAACTTTTAAAATATTACAGTAATTATGTTTTTGTGTAGACTGCCAAGGAGTGAATAGGCACTTTCTAACCAAGTATGGTATCTATATCCTAGAGTGCAATTTACTTACCACTATAAACATTAGTGTTCAACTGTTTGGTTTAGAGTCGAGTTAAGGCTTGCAAAGGTGTATAAGTTTTTTTATATATGTCAAATCATATACGAGATACAATGTTGGAATATATTTTGTACAGCAAGAAGGCAATAGGGCAAACAAAACATACTGATACTAATACTGTATATTTTAATTAGTATAATACATATTATGAAAAACAGCAACAACGTTACAACATATATTATTTCCATGTAGAATAATATCTAAAGTAACATTGGCTACCAAATCAATCACGCGACGGAGTTAAAAGAAATCACTTCACACAATGAACATGGTAGAATATCAAATACTGCAAGTAACTCGTGCTCAAAGGAAAGAAAATAACTTAAAAGAAATAAAATAGTCTAAATTTTTAGATTAATTTCCGAGTACAAACGTGACATTAGGTAATAGTTAACTAAAAGAAAAACCTGTTTAAATGCAGACAAGTAACATTTTATTTTGTGTAAATTCATCACTTCGTATATTCATTTCTATTGCCGAAAATCACCGCGGCCACGCCCTCTGCCGCGATTTAAAAAGATCCCTCTTCTACCGCGACCGCGCCAGTTATTGGCATCGCCATTGGCATATTGATTTTGCATGGCCATTTGTAGTTGAGCGTTGTCCTGCATTCTCACAGTATTCACATCACCATAGTTTCCTACTTGTGACCTTTGATTGTACGAGTTGTCTTGTGGACCTCTGCCTACTTGACCGTAAGAATTTTCCTGTAGTGTTCTGGCCCCCTGACTGTAAGGAGCGTCAGACTGTCCTCTATTTTGATTATAGAAATCTGGTACCGCACCACCCATTTGATTGTAAGAAACTTCCTGCGCTCCTCTTGCAACTTGAGTGTAAGAATTAACTAGCGGTACCCTACCACCTTGATTGTAAAAGTTATCTTGCGGTACATTGCCCCCTTGGTTGTAAGAATTATCTTGTGGTCCTCTATTTCCTTGATTGTAAAAATTATCAGGTTGCCCTCTTCTCCCCGGATTGTATGCATTGTCTTGGGGATAGTTATCTCTGGATGGCCCTCCGGAGCCTGGGTTATTATTCATCTGTCTTTGTTCCCAAACCGGTTGGTTATACGGTACCGTCTCATTATTCAAATTGCCATCAAAACTTACCGCGGGTTGTGGAGCACGTGACACACCTAGCTGGTTAGTACCCTGTACAGATTGTTGACTTTGTACGTTTTGTGCAAAATTTTGCAGTAATGGATTCAAGGGCGCAGAGGGATTCGCCGCTTCTGGCAAATCTCCAAACGACCAGGGATGCGTGTTACTGGTGACCACATCGGCAACTTGCGGGACCGACGTCGGTATCTGCGCGTTGGCAGATTTTAATGATGCTTGTACTAACGCTAATAAATCGGCCGCCGACGTCATGTTAGTAGAATGTGCGGTTGCGTGGCTCGTGGTAACCATTACGTTGTCTTGCGTTGCGACATTAGATTCTTCGAGAGACTTTTTCACAATTTCCATTTCTTGACGCATTTTATCTTCTTTTACCTTTTCCGTCACCGACTTAAAGACCTGAAACCAAATGGAGAATAAAACCGACTTTCAGCCAAATAAATGCCTCCGATATTAAATTGCTTCACATTTATTCAATCGAAAAAACACTTGAGATTAAAATGTGAATTCTTGTTTTGTTTGTTTTCACTCATGGTCCATACTAATTACAAATGTGAGTGCTTGTTCTTCTTTTACGTCAAAATGGATCAACAAGTAAATGTGATTTTTTATATTTTAATCAAACAAGAGCTATAGATGACATTACGGGCGCAATAGTAGTATGTCGTGTGAAAAAAATAATTTCTTTTGACCTTGCCCACAAAAATTCAGACAACTCACATCCTCCACGGTGTAGTCGTCGTCATCGCTCTCAATGATAACCGGGCGCACGTCGGGCGCGCGCGCCACGTCGGTGGGTGTGGGCAGCAGCGCGGGGCCGGGCGGCGGGGGCGCGCGTTCTGGTGCAGTCGGCGCGTTCCTGGCTGCCGCGCTCACGTACTGGCGCAGGCGCTCCACGCGCTGGGGCTCGCGCGCTTCCAGCTTCTTCAGATACGCGATGAGACTGTGCTGCTCCTCGGCCGAAAGCTCATTGAAGTTTTTCAACAGCGTCTCCAGATCGGAGTCCGACAAGCCGTCCATGGCGTCGGGCACGTCCTCTCTTTCATATCTGAGATTATAATTGGCTCGATGAAATTACTACTTTTGCGTATGAGCATAATCAGCAATCTGTATACTAAATAAACAAGTTTTATTACATGTGCGCCATGCATAAAGACCAACATCACTACATACAGAACGTAAATTACACCCCTACAAATATCTCGAGTGTGATTTTAAACAATCATAAGCTAACTACATCTATTTCAAAGAACAGTTTTGAGTAACGAATATATATCAAATTGCATTTTTTAGTTAAGCGAACATGTTATGCCTCCTTCATGAGACAGTAATAACATCAACATAAAAAGCTTACTTCTTATCATCATAGGCTGATTGCAACATTTGCAACGCTGAAGCGGTGCTCTTCATATCAAGACCGCCTGCAGCAATCTTAGCCAGATTTGTATCTTGATGTTTCGAACCCGCTTGTTTCTTTTCATCGGCTTCTCTTTTCTTCGCTTCAGCCATCCCAACCTGGTGTTTGAATAAATTCTTATTAGTAACAAATAGATAAATATATCACCGCCATCAACTCTCTTGTCGTTCCATTGTTCAATACAAGTCTGCTGAGTTACGAGTTTAAAGCCAATACCTACTCACTGACCATATCATAGTCAGCAGATTCCCTAAGGATATTTTCCATTTCTTCAACAGTTGCGATATTTTATCCATATAACAGACAGTGCTTTAACAAGGTCTATTATCTATTAATATTGCAATTGAGCCTATGAATAAATAAATGTTGAAGGAATCTCGTGGAGGATGCAAGAGCAGCGACCGTACCACGGCGTCGACGAGCTGCGCCAGCTCCTCGGAGGAGACGTCGGTCTTGCCCTGCGCCACGAGCGCGGCCGCCATCTGCTGCGCGATCTGCGCGCGGTCCACGGCGCCCACGCCCGCCACCGGCAGCGCCGCCGACGCCTTGCTGCTCTCCGCTTTCTGCAATGGCCTCGCATTACACACACCAGATACGAGCGCGCCGTTATACACTAGATGCCCGCCTAGCTAGAATGATTCACGTAGCAGCCCTTATGTAGAATTTTAACGAAATAGAATGCATAGAGTAATAGTAATTGTAATCACAAACGACTATCTGAACTGTTACATTATTAAAATACCAACTGTTTCATAAAACTATTTCCAATCGGTGTCGCACTACAGACAGACTGCATAAATACTCATTGACTCCAACGCTTTTTACGTCCCACTATTGAGCAGGGGTCTCTCGCAATTTCAAGAATTCTCACATCTCAGACCCAGGAGCAGCATGCACAAAGACGTGCAAAGTGGAGTAGTAACAGTCATATTTCTGCACCCTGTTACTGAATTATAATTAAGTGGGGAACCTTGTTCCGCGCGCGTTTGTCGGCCTCGTGCAGGGTGGCGGCGGTGCGCACCACGGCGGCGCGCACGGCGGCAGTGGCGGCGGGCGCCACGAGCCCCGCCTGCGCCGCGCCCTTTAGCTTCTCCTTCGCCGTCTCCAGCAGCACCACCGCAGACTCACGCTCTAACAGCTCCTCCGACGAGTTTGCAGTCTCCTACGTAAAGTATTATCATCATTAATAAGTTTCTCGATGCATGCGTACACTAACGGTCACTCAGATATTTCAAAGACATACAATACATATCTCATGGGATTGGAAGCAATGTAATATCAAATAAAATTACAAGTCCACGTTGAAATGTATTGTTACAGACCTTTTCCATTTTGATAGCTTCCGCCAAGAGATCAATAATCTTGGGCCCCAAGCTGCCGAGGTAGTCCTCGAGCGCGACCAGCATGCGCAGCGTGGCGACGATGTTCTCGGGCGAGCCGTCGGCCGCGCCGCTACCGGCGCGCGAGCGCGCGGACGGCGAGCGCGCGTCGGGCAGCGAGCCCAGCGACTCCATGTCGTTGTCAGAGTTCCACGGTGATATGCCGTCGTCGCTGCTGTTTCAAATTCAAATTCATTTTTATATTTGTTAAATTGACCATTGGTTTTAGACAAAATCCTAATATACTAGAAGTCACTGAAGAAACAGAACACTGCTTAGCAAAGAAAGACTGACAGATTGGAAGGGGAAAAATCAGAAATTCACTTACGGTTTCAGCTCGTCATCAGATATGAGCACAGTCTGGAGAGTTGACGATATCGGGCTGCGGTTGCGAGCGGCGCGCCCTCGTCGCATCTCAGAGCGACCGAATTGTGGACTGCGGTCGCGGCGTTCGTGAGGTAAAGGACTGCGGCTACGAGGCACGGGGCTGCGACCTCGGGGCAAGCCGCGCAAAACGGGGCTGCGCCCTCGAGACCCAAGCGCGGGGCTCCGCCCGCGAGGCGCCGGTACGGGACTGCGGGTCCGTGACACAGGCGCTGGACTGCGGATTCGAGACCCAGGCCCTGGGCTGCGGTCGTGACTCATGGGGCTTCGGTTTCGAAGCAACATATCGCGCCGTGAGAGCGGACTACGGCTGCCGCGGGAGTCCAATACTATAGTCGTACGCCCCGGAACACGCATGCTACTGTACAATAATAATATTTCTTCAATTAAATGTGGCTGTATCAATAATGAGCACAGACCGATTTCAAAGAGGATTGCACATACAAAGTTCTAATCTTACAAAACAGCAACGTAATTACGATTTCGCGATTTTTCAAAAGCAACAATTTTTAATTATTCACAATAAACGTTCATATTAATCATAACAACGCAATAATTATTCACAACAACTTTCTATTTAAACTTATCAAAACTGCCATTAAAAAACCCCAAACAATACATAGGTATTGTGAGTAAGTAAGTATATACTTATGCCATAATTTTTAATAATCGATCTACTGCTGGAAGAACAAAGTATTTATAGATAATATGTTTTTTATATCACCGACTGATACATTTCAATTTACATCTCGTTGTAAGTTAAGGTGCTCGCTGTTATAATAACAGTTAACATGATTATTGTGAATCGATGAGTATGCGTTTTGCTCAACGTGCAGATAAATATACGTACGTATGAATAGGGCTTCGAGACCGAGTGCGCTTCAACTTGGGAGGCGAGTGGCGGCGCGGCGGCGGCGCTCCTCTGTGCTGGTAATTTGGAGGAGATCTGCGATAATAAATAAAACATTCATGTAGTTCAGAACACGCTTCACGTTCGGATACGAAATAATACATCTTCAATGTATACAAAAAGAGCGTGTGTTAAAAAAATTTTTTTTGCTACGTTAGTGTTGCCAGTACTAGTAGATTATGCGATGGATTGTACGTAAGTTGTATGTAAATAGATGAATATAAAGGCACCTGTGTTCTCTGCGGAAGGGTGGATCGCGGCGACGCGGCTCAGGCGAGTATCGGCGCGAGTGGGGGTGCGGGTGCGGGTGCGGGTGGGGGTGGGGCGGAGGGCGGCGCCGCTCCTTGTGCTCGGGCGAGCGGCGGCGCGCGTCCTTGTCGGGCGGCGGCTCGGGCAGCACGCCGGGCGGCGTGACGCACATCTTGCGGCAGATCTCGTTCACTTGGATGCGCAGCTCCTCGTTGTGCAGCTCCTTCATCCGTCCCGTCCAAAACACTATCCATTCCGGTTTGAAATCGTGCTTCGACGGATCCTTGCCCTCTGAAACATAATTAAAACTTCTTACCGATTAGGAACACGGGAGTTTCACGTTAATGCTCATTTTTTTAGTTGTTTTATAAAGCTATAAGATTTGTTATCGGGATCCTCTAGAACTCACCGGTCTGTATTTCCTTGTAACGACGATTCCAGAACTTCTTCCACTCCTCGGGGTAAAGAGGATGCTTCTCGGGATTTTTCTCGTGGTAGGCGAGCGACTTCTTTGCCGCATCCTCGGCAGCCAGCCGCTTCTCTTCCACCAACTTCATTTTGTACTCGTAATTAGGTGCACGGACTGCCTGTTCCAGTATATAAATCATTCGTCGATAATGTAAAATGTACAAGACACAATATAAACTCTACAGACACTTTCAGAATGATGGTAAGCTATGTATAAAAGAACTTTAGTATTAACAACAATTCGAAATGAATAATGTGAACAGATCTAATGCTATGGCAATAAAAAATGTAGTATGACCACTGTTTAATTGTTAAAACGCTCCACTGCGCTAACAGGCGGTAAAATGTTCTGTCAAATAAAGCAACGTTAGATGCGATCAACTCTTTCAATGGATTTTCAGTGCGAACTTGTCATGCGCGTTCGTGTTCCGATGGGCAAGTTACACAGTTTAAAGTTTAATCTCGCCACAATTTTGCCCATTGCCGGTTGAAGCGCACTAGATTAGACTGCACGTCACTACCATCAGGTGAGTTCGCAGTCAAACGCGAGCCTATCGCTCGATTAAAAAAAAAGGAAGGCTAATCGTTTGCAATACGAAGAGCTCGTGATATTGACCGTTTCCATGAGTACAAACAAGTGCGAATCGAGGGAGATTCTGATATTTTTTACCTTACTATCGCTGTGTTTTTGTTGAATATTCCTGATCGAGTACTTGGAACGATAGCTCACGGACGGGTCCCGCCCCTTGGATCCGCCGTACGGTTCGAATCGCAGCTTATGACTTTCAAGTTCTTTTGAGCTAAAAAAAATTACATTAAAAGGTATTATACCAAAAAGGCTTAAGTGAACTGTTCCATGTAAATTCATAACGAATCTATCTGTTAATAAACATAACGGTCCTCATGATACAAAGTAACCGCTTTATCAATATCGTGGGACGAATAAAAAAAGGAAAGCGTACTTATGTTCCTGGTGATCCCGCGACTCCTTCTGAGAGATGCGCTCCAGCTCGTCGCTGAGATCCGACAGCGACTCCACGGACAGGCGGCGGCCGCGCCGCGCTGCGCGCGCCCCCTCCGCCGGCCCCGCGCCCGCGTGCGACTGAGACGGCTGCAACGTTCCCGTCACCGATTGGTTGAGAGAACCAACGGTCGATATCGAACGGAAAACACAGACTCGACGAAGAAATAAAATGTGTAAGTAATTCTCCTGTATCGTTACACGTCAGGTTGACGAGAATGGTTAATATGTTTTTTTTTTATATAACGCTATGTAGAATTTTAAGTTCCATTTCGTTCGATAAGAACATAATGCATCATACTTACGTTCGCATTAGCCTGCGGTTTGGGCGCGGCGACGACCGGAGGTGACGGGTCTTTATTTCTACAAAAGAAACCGCCCAAATCATCCCATGTATTATTTCCAAAAGGTGTTTTTTTTGTGGATGCGTGAGATCTCCGTGAATTGGTAAATAAAAAAGATTGAAAAATACATTATAATTACGATTCTATTTAATTATTATATGTATATAGCAAAAATTCGCACGGGTCACTTAAATATAATTATAATAGAACAGATAATGCTCCACTACTAGTACTAATACTATTACTGATACTTCTACTACTACTACTACTAGTAACACTGGGCTGAATAATGTTGAAGATAATATTTAGGGTGTCGGCTTTTAGGGAGTAAAGTAATACCCGATTACTAATGAAACAGAATGTGTATTAAAAATCTACTTACGACGCCTGCTCGGCTGAAAAAGATAAGAAATTCATTTTACCAATATATGATATTACAATTAAAAAAATATACCAAATTAATAAATGTACAAATGATCAGGGAACTGTTAAAAATTGTCTGACCTTATCATTTAGAAAAAATCCATAGAAAATTAAAACACACTCACTATTCTTGTATAGTGTGACAATCAGATCCGTGTCGACGACCTCCTCGAACGTGCAGTCCTTTGTTTCACAGAAATGTTTCCCCTTGAAGATCCACTGGTGTATCAGCTCTCTGCAGCAAAATGTCAACTCACTGAACCTCCGAATGCGATTACATGGAATCATTATCATATTACAGAATTAGTGAATGTTTATCCTTTACAATTTCTAGACCTAGAGTCCCTAGACCCAGATCCAGATCTCCTAGGCCCAGATCTGTATTCATTCCATAGGAGAAACTTGTTAATTTCGAATAAATTGGAACACATCGAACGTCACCTTTTATACAGGATTTATTCAAAAACGATTGATATATTAGAGATCGAATGAACACACATAGGACCTTCGGAGGTTGGTCCTTTTTCCGGTGTGCCCACCGCAGTTGTCGAAAGCGGGAATATCAATCAGACTATAGTTTTGGAGATAGTAATGATAAAATACGAAGCGTTCGCGGCTTTAACGTACTTGACGTATTTGCAAGGGATCCATAATGTCAATGGCCATCGAGAGAGCTCGACAATCTAATGGATGACCAATAGCGCGAGCAAGAACTTTATCAGAGTTGCGAATGTGAAGGTAGCGAGAATACGATACCTTCTCAATACGTTCACATTAGTCGGCAGCACGAAGTACCATCGAATTCATCATACAAAAGTCACTTTTCATACAAAACGGGGAATTCACGTTTACATTAACTTAGCAGCTTAGTATGGTTCGTGCTCGCAAAATTTGTCCCTTTTACGCACGACAGGGGCGCTGTACATTTTTCATACAATTTCTTACCATTTACCGTACGAACACTTTGTCGCTAGAGGTTCGTGCTGGGGCTACAATAGTCATAATTTTCACGAGCGCTCTCCGTGCTTCGAAGGGCGCGGTGAAGCGGTCGATGGCAATTGGTTCAGCGTAGCCAACAATCTGGTGTGATATAGTATGTGAAGTCGGCGCTCACTTGTCCTTCTCGTACTCGTCCTTGTCGATGTTGACGGGCGTCATGCGGCCGTACTTCTCGACGATGCGCAGCGCGATGCGGTTCATGATGAAGATGACCCCGTCGCGGTACTTGCTCTGCGCGCGGTACGGCTTTAGCAGCCGGCACGCCTTCGGGAAGTGGCGCTGCTGTGGAACGGCACCGCACCCCTTCGTTAGTCACCTAACTTTTTTTTTGTATTTACTAAAGGACTTTGTCGCAGAGCGACCATACCGTCCCGTAACGATCAGCACACACATTACAATCAGCAAACATACAACAAAATACAACAAAAACAATAAACAAAAAAACAAAATTAAACTTTAGATAAAGCTAAGTGGGCTAAGTCAACCAGCAGTTTCACTTCCTCCGAAGATGGAGAAGCCAACACGCTGTTGACGTAGCCAAAAAAAAATTCTACAATACCTAACTTTTAACATTACAATGATACCACTACATACATACGACGCTGGACCTTGAAATGTCAATCAAACTTAAATTTTCTGTTGCGCTCTATTAATTGTACAAAACTTGAACATGCTTCATATTAACGTCATAGCATTTTACAATTTAATGATTTTTAAGCTTCAGTGTCTGCAATTAAAATTTAACAAATCGCAAATATACTATTGATGTTTGAGACTCTGAATGTAATTTAATATTATTATCATGATCATAAGACAATTGAAGAAAAACCCAACGACCTGGGAGCAGATATGTCGGAAACACCGTGCGAACACTCACGAGGAAGTTGTAACGGTGCCAGTAGCAGGTCATGTGGTTGACGATGGTGCGCGGGTGGCCCTGCTTGGAGCACAGCGTGCACGTGTAGCTCGGTTCGTAGTGCGCCTCCTCGGGTGGGTGCTCCACCAGATACTCCACACCGATCAGCGGAGCCCTGGATACAGGACACACATTTTTTATTATATATCATTCTTTTGTATGTCAATAACAGTGCTATTTCTGTATCCTAATATTTCACAAATTGTCTAGAAAAAACATTAACACATTTAAATTAGTTTTACAACCTTGGAAGGACACATAGTTTAAAATAATGTAAGTAGACATACTTCACCGTATCGAGAATGTCCTGTATGTGACAGCGGACATTTTTGAGCTTATTATATTTCAACTCCAAATCTGAGGGATTTTGATTGAACAACTCCACTTCTTCCGCCATCTTCCGCAACACATTCGGAGTAGCTGTTGAAATGTAAACATTAAAATATACATTTTAACATCTAAAACAGCGTAGACAACCCGTATACGTAATTCCTCCATTTGTGAAGCTGAACTTAACATGACATAGCCTTCCTACTAGCTTCAGATATTGACTGCCCTCGTGGTCGAGTGGTCAGAGACCCTGAATGCAAAACCAGAGGTCGTGGATTCGATTTCCACCAGTGAGAAATATGTGTGCGATGAACTTATTTGTTTGTTGTGTCTGGGTGTAATAAAAATATCTATATAACTGTTAGATCGTATGATGTATGTTTATCATGTGTCCATGTGTTGTAATTACTTCAGAAGCGCATAAGTATTTTTGGAACTTATATTCTAGTCTGGATGATATCGATCATGTATCGATCCATTCAAGCTACAACCGAACCCATATACTTAACAAAAAATTTGCAACCAAATAACTAAGGCTACGAGTACTTCAACTGTCTCTCCTTAAACATGATTGATAACAATAACATCAATTTTTACCTCCGATTTTAATTGAATTTTCCGATTGCTTGTGCGGATGGTCCCTGAATATCGACAGGGGCCACACTGTTCTCATGGATATTTTGCTCTTGTGTTTCTTCCCCGAAATGTGCGTCTGCAATTGAAATTTAATAATCAAAACTCGTGAAAATATTATACCACTCTATAGCATAATATATACTTTCGCGATGTTAAAATGTATTTAAAAAATACCGTTCAATGTTCCGTTTGTTCATTATTGATGCACATATTGTCTGCAAAACATACTGAGTGCGTATCTATGTTATATTATAGGTCCGGAGTGAAGGAATCGACAAAGTAAATCAATTTATGACCGGTTTAAAATGAGCAGTTTTACGCTTACACGGCAAACGTTGACATGCAATTTGAATTTATCTTGTGTTAAAAGAGCAAAAACATTTGAACGACGAAAAAAAGGTGGTATTCTTTATGTGTGCTCCGATTTTGATAATACTTTTCTTATTGAAAAGAGTATACCTCGAAGTTGGTTCCATGAAGCATGGGAAAATAAGTTTCATTTATGCTTTTAAGTTTTTTCGGTGGTTTAATTTTTTTGTTGTTTGGTAATAGCTAATCTTCCCAGGATTAAAAGATGCATAGTTTATTTGATATTACCTGCAGTATAGTCTCGCCGCTGCACATAGCCGAGCAGGGGTAGCACAGATAAATCCATTTCCCCGACACGTCTCGCCCGCGGCGCTCCACCATGCAGCGGTAGGTGTCATCTTCGACTTTGATCTTCAAGCTGTTCAAGTGATCCAGAAACTCTTGTTCCGCCTACAATAATCAAAAGGAACGTATGTGACACACAAATATGAATAACGGAGCAATTAACGGATCGGAGTGACGCAACAGCATCATTTTGAGAAAACAATATTATTGTGAAAAATTTTAAACGTCTCAACTTTATACTCGGAAACTTCTACAGCATTATGAATTCCATTAAATGTACATTCTGTCGAAAAAGGATAAAAGCCAAAACTTACGCGTAAACAATGTCAAAGGGTCGATAAATAAAATCAAGTAATTCGCGTCCTGAACTTGCGTCGTTAAAGGTAAATAAAAGATACAATCGCCATTATTCACAAACATATAATATTTATTAATTATGAACTTTTGAATGTTCTCTTCTTCGTGTGTATACTTACCAGATGAGCGCGACAGTCACTACGCACCGCTTACACCCGAAAACCGTGTCACATTAAACGCATTTTTTTTTTGATAAATATAAATAACTTTCGCTAAATTTAAGTGTAAGTTGTCGAGGTGAGGCAAAGGTATTAGTGTTCGTGGTCTCGCCGTTGCGTTACAAGTTCCCCGACAAACTAATTGCGTTTATATCGAGAGAGGATCTTCCCGGGACTGTCATCATTACCGCGATCTTCGTTCACGGTAAGCCTACACGAAACACAACCGCGATAGTCCGATTCCTTCCTCTCCATCGGCTGGCGATTTTTTTTTAACAAAAATAATTAATATCAGTTCACGATATCTTGATCAATTGATCAGGTAGATACGTATTACGATTTTATTACTGGCTTTGACAACTTCAATGTTGCAAAAACAACTCTATTTGACATTGCAAACTATATTCGGAAACCAGCATTTATTAGTAAATACTCGCAAAGACTCGAGTCTTCATTTGATGATTTTTACTCAGATGAAATAAAAACGAAAGCGTTCTTAAGCGTAATCGAAGAGCTCAGACAAAAATATTTGTCATAAGAGAGTGTCAAAAGTTGGTGACTCAAAGAAAGTCTCCAGCTGGTCTGAAAATTTTGATATGTCTAATAAATATAAAAAGATAATGTTGTTTATAAAATAAGAGTAGAAATTAAACGTAGAATTCTCAATAGGAATACAAAAGTAGAGTTTATAAACACAAAATATATGATGATATAATGATTAATTATTCATTAATAAAACTTATGCCAGCCACGTATACTGCGACATGACTTATTTACGATAGATTGTTTAAGTAATATAATTCATATAATATACATATTGACTTCCCATTGTAATTTGTTTCAGCTGATTCAAATCTTTTCAAAGAATTTCTCATCATATCATTTAGTATGTAACAGCTGGACATTACTTATTGTCGTCACCTTCCTTATATCAACTATTAAAAACTCGATGGTAATAATCTAGGTTCAAGCTGAACACTTCCATACATCTATTATTAGAATTGAACAGATTGGTTTGTTTTGTTTCCCTGAAATATGACTACAAAACAAAGATGCTACATATATATTAATTTTGTATTTACATTAATATATGTTTCGTTTATATTCGAAGTCTTTCGTATGTATTCAGTGGTTGAAATAAATGGAAATCAAATACAATCAAGCTTCAGTGTGATGTGAAAAATAACATAAAGCCTAATATTTTGAGTCATCAAATGTGTCTACCAGCTTTAGGTTTTGTACATTGGATATACATCGCATAAATATGAAAGTATAGGTGTTCTCTTAATATCTATAGCTGTTTTACTTAAGTATGGTTCTACAAACTATAGCTTTAAAATATCAGCATAATATACTTGATTACCTATGTTCAAATAAGAACTGCTATTGTAAAAATACAAGTAATACTGACAAAACACAGCATTATTGCCCTTATAAATATTGATTTTTGCTATCGTACAAGTTGGCATTCAAAAATAACCAAATAGTGTGGTATACAAATACGAACTTATTGTTCTAATGCCTATATTTATATACTGTTGTGTGGAAAAGATAACTAATTACATTTCTGATATTAACAATTTGGTATGTTTCATTTTCATCATTCATTATTAAAATGTTATATATTATATCAATGTTGTAATTTAAGTATGTACAGTATTTAAATCCGGTTATCAATAAATTTAATAATCAATCAATAATTCAAACAATTTAAGACAATCAAAAGCTAAGAGTTTAAAACAATATACTTAAGTAATAAAATGTTAATGCAATCAAATCATTCAATAAACCTAAAATGATTGGTCCGATCATCTCGCTTTACATTTGCCATAACATGTTTTTTTATTTCAAGCAGGTTGTTTTTCTATCATTGGTGTTGTTACTTTAACTCGCTATTGTAAGAGTTTGTTACCTCATTATCATGTAAATTCTTCTTACAACTTGTTATGGGGAATACTTTTTTCTTCTATCGGTTACAACTATTGCTGTATTGTTTATAGATAATGAAGTTAATTTCAATTAATTACATCAATTTATGTGAACAGTCAGAACCTAGCATTATACCGATATCGATGTAGGAAGATATTCGAATGAAAAAACATTTGGTTTCATTACGAGCCTAACCGGCCCGACAGGAAACAATCATGACAACTGTTAATTCATAGCTATCTCTTTGTCTGCTTAAATTATTGGATATAGGTATCGCACTGGACATGTTCAAAAAAAAATTTTGTGTGCACAAGACGTCACAGTTTTTTTTATTAATCAAATAACCAAAATATAATTATGAAAGATGCAAGTTATTATATGTATATAAAAAACATTATTAATGAAATGTAAATATTTACCTTAGTGCTGGAATTGTCTTCTAATTTCTTTGGCACTTCTGTAACTGTGTCCTGGTAGCCCTCGGCCCCGGGAGGGCAGTCGGGCAGGTCCATCTTGACACACTACACTTGACAGTTTATGACCATAAATCGATCATAAACTCAGTCATCGATCACACTGTCACTTTTTAAGTAAAATGTCTTATCTTCTTGATTCTTCAAGTTGATCCGTGCACAACTGCGAAACAAAACATAACGATCAGAGCGCCACACCTGCCGTTGTAACCATGGTATTGAATATTAATACAAACTGATACTTACATATTCCCAATATATTACGTTATACGCTTAGAATACCTGTAAGTTGCTGTAACCACAGGGTTATGAGAACACAAACACAACATCCGACGGCCACAAATGACCACCAGCCTATTCAACTTCCATTGTGACTTAAAGCTTGTAACAACGGTCACTTTTAAAAGTTCTACAACTTTATCGATAAAATCTCAATAGCCACCTCAACACCTACCGAACATGTTGAGGACAAGTGAGAAAATAACATACCATAGCTAAAATATGTCCGTAAGGAGTTTGTCGTTAAAAGTTGAGTATACATATATATTATTTACTGTGCTCCTAACTCGAACAATGTATACAGTTGTTGAATAGTATGAACCTTTTAATTTATTATATGAAGTATATTTTTTTAGATTTCAATACCTTCTATGCTCTTATGCTAGGTAATATAAACCCATTACTCGCATTAAGAACTTTCATCCCCTATTTTATCCCCTTGGGGGTAGAATTGATCAAGATCCTTTCTTAGCGGATGCCTATGTCATAACATCTACCTGCATGCCAAATTTCAGCCCGATCCGTCCAGTGGTTTGGGCTGTGCGTTGATAGATCACTAT